>APFE030323943.1:0-16331 GCA_000404065.3 Pinus taeda | reverse complement strand
CTTATTCATAATTTAACATTAAGAATTAATTAATTTTTGTTTATTTATTGATTTATTTGTAAGGTCACTGTTGAAGCTTTTATTATGGGATGTTTAGTAACCTCTATTGCTATTAGTTACTATTTTTCTCTTTTTTATTTTATTTCCTTTCTATTTCTTCTTTTTCTATTATTTACATTTTCATGAATTATAGTTTTTTGTTGTTGCATATTTTCAAATTTAAAATGAACTTACTATCTATCATAAAACATATTTAATAAATTTAATTATAACTCGTTTTTATATAGATAGATAGATATAGATAGATAGATAGTTAACAAAATAAAAAAACACACATTATTATTATTATTATTATCCAATTTTAAGGTCACGACCAAGCTAGATACCAAATTGGTGTATGAAACCTCTTTGTTTGTGGGACAAGGGACCCACCTGACTGTTAAGTCTATGAAAGCATACATATTCTACCCCTCTAGTTTTGAACTTGTGACTTTTTAGGAGGAAACACATGCTCATAACTAATAAACAATATTAGTTAATCATATTTCCTAATTTTTGGTGATGGCATTCAACAATACAATATTTTATAACTTTTTGTGATTAAATTTTTGCCTTTATTATTTTTTGTTCAATTAAACTATATTTAAGCTAAACAACAATTACTAGCTACTAGCTATTATATAACCCTTGTTATATAAAAAATTAAATAAATGGTACACAAACTATCTTTAAAAATCTAATAATTTGATAAACATACCTATAAACATATAATTATATATGTAATTATAATTATAAGCATGTACACATATAATTGCAATAGGCATGGTTTGAGCCAGTCCAATATCAAATATAAAAACTATATTGCTCAAAAGATTGTGGATGGAATCTTTTGCTTCTTTACATTAATTTTTGTTTTTAAACAACCTTTCGTCCTTGAATTGAGGAATTGAAATATTTTAGATATATTTTGTACAGATATAAGGGAAAAATCCAAATGGAAAGGTGATAGCCGAATAGGGCTAGGGAAACCAAAATCACTTTTAGTTTTGTAGCCAAGCAAATCAAACTATAAAACAAAACAATATTAACAAAATTTTTCCGGATCATGCTTAAAATTACTATTCAAAATATCTTTCCAATGAATAATATAAAAATATGAGAAATAATGCCAATTTAAAATTATAATGGTAAAGAAGAAAAGAACAGAACTAAGTATATAATTATGTAATAAAAGATGATTTGTTTTATTTTTAATATAATTAATATTCAGTAAAAAGAAAAATCGGCTTATAAATATATAAAGATACTAAATATAATTAATCTTAAAACAATATTTAGAACTTTCTAAATCCTCAGGAAGAAGAATGGGGTTGATAGGTAAAATAGTTTTTACTTTGTTCATGTGCAGGTAATTAATATGATAGAGGTGGAGATAGTAGAAGGTGTGGTGATTGATATGAGAGAGGTGAAGATAGTAGAAAGTGTTGATGAGCATTGCAATTTTATATATTCCATAACTTGTTTTTTGGTATTAATTTTTGAATAGTTTGTAAATTTAAAAATTATATTTTAAATAATAAAATATTATAATATGATAAAAATGTTTAGAAAATTTAATACATCTCCAAAATTAAATAGTATCTTTTTTTAAGTTTATTAAATCATATTAATGTGCCTAAAATTAAAATAATCTGGTTTGGAATGAATTTTATCATTTTTTCACATGAAGTGGTGCCTTACTTTAAAGGATTTTGTGATAAAGAAATTGAAACTCAATGTTAGTAGTATTGGATAAAAGGGGTTGGAAAGAAATTAAGTCAAATGTTGGTAAACTATTAACTCTATGTAGATGGAATTCCAATTTGACATACTATTTTGTAAGCTTTCTAGTGCAAAAGATTAAGCTATATATAATATAGGTGTCTAATGGGATTTTCAAGACATTGATTCTAATTATGCATTTTTTAATTTAAATAAAGACAATTAGAACAAAAATATGGTGAACTTTTCACTTTCTATCCCAAAGTAAATATAATGAATATATATTACAAAGTTTGGCTAAAAGAAGTAGTTAGATCACTAAAGTATTTTCAATTTCAAATATTGTACAATTGTAAATTTGAAAATTTTACAATTTTATGCATGACTTACCTAACAGTGCAGGAAATAAATTAATTTTTTGCAAATATAATATAATAATATCACAAGATGAAATTCTACAATAATGAATAAATCTTGATTAGAAACCTAATTTGTTCAAATGTACAAATTAAAATTAAAATGTCCATAAAGTACATCATTTCAGTGTATAGTTTAATCCTAATTGAAATTTTAACATAATTTCTCATTTATATTTTTTATTAACCTCAACAAAAAATTTAATCAATATAAAACATTGAACCATATTGCACATAACAACATATTCAAAATATGTTTGGGTGGAAAATATATATTTATAAATACTCAAAACAAATAGCTTTCATAAAAAATTCATCAAAATGCTATTCAAGGTCTATTTTTAAGATATATAGAAAATATAGATGTCATGAAATAAAAATATAGATTAATTTATTTTACAAAATAACTCTATAAGAAATCCTAACATGAAAATAATTTGCATAATAAATCTCTACACTAATTATCTACAACAGCACTATCAATAAACAAGTATAGTTTTCTTTCTCAAAACTTGTTTGTAATAGTTCCTATCTCTTCAAATCTATTATAATAGTTTGGAGAAACTGATAATTTAGAGAACTTGTAAATTTGGCTAGTCATTAAAAAAAATTCAAAAATACATCATTTCTTGACTTTGCAAAATAGACTATAGATAAAAAATAAAATTAAAAATTTAATAAATAAATAAAATAATCAAAATATTCTTGAAAAAAAATAAATATTTTAAACATGTGCAAAGAAACAAATTATTTCAAGAGTAAACTTGAGGCATTAAATTATTAAAAATACTCTTCAAAATATATTTAGTAATACCTAGAGAGACAATATTAAGAATTAATTAATTATTGTTGTACTTGGAATTAAATGAAATAGATGTGCATAATTAATCCTTCCACAAATTGCAAATCAATTATTGACATGACCAACTCCCTTTTTCATAGTAACCAATTATTAATAGACAATTACATATATGTATAGAAATACAACACAACAAGTGTAACAACCACAAACATTGCCATCCAAGTCCATACACAAAAACACACAAACCACTCAAAATATCTAAAAAGAGAGATAAAAACCATTCAAGGCATTCAACACACTAAATTAAAGAAAATGATGATATGGTAAGGTTAGAAAAAAAACATTATGTAAAGCCACCATAGAGCTTTTTAACAAGGGAAAAGTAAAACATGGTGTAAATCTAAAACAAAAGTTTTAACAAGGACGAAATACAGAAAAAACAAAAAAATATTTAAAGTCGCCATAAAGCTTTTTAACAATGGCTAAACCCAAAAAAAAACACCTACAAGCTTTGTGTATAATTTCCTAATTCAAATTTATGAACTCACTAATCTCAATCCAAGTACAACTAATATTGTATTGAAAAGTTATTGCTTCAAATCCTCAAATAAATAGATAATAATAAACATGTAAATTTCAAAGTATGAAATTTATCTCAAACATATACATAATAATGATAATCTAAAAATGTGGCATTGTTGTCATCAACTGGAATCAACCTAGATCTATCATTCCTTTAGATCCTTGAGGTGTAAACCTTTACTCAAGTTCTACACTCCAACAAAAAGATAGATTTAGATAGAGTCCAATTCTTTTAGTTTAAAAAAAAAAGTATTTCTTCAAGTTTAATTTCAAAGAACATGTTTTGATCATTATAATAAGGTTGGAAGAGTAAGCGAATCTTGAGATAAGTCCTACTTTAATGAAATAAAAACATCTCAACTTTAATTAATTCATAAATTATTAATATCTCTAAAATACAGCATATTAAATATTATCTATATCATATTATTAACTCAAAAATTTAATTGTGAATCTTATCTAAATTACTGCAACAAAATACTAATTCAACATAATTTTAAAAAATAAAAATATAGTGCAAAAAATATATCTTACTAATATATAATAATATACTTTATCCTAACTAATATCTTATATGTACCAGTATATTTTATCATTTTATTGCATCCCGTCCCGCACATTTCAGAAATTAAAATTATTAAGATGATGGTGGTTGCTTATGGGAGCCGTTATAAGTGACGTCGCTAGTTTTAAGGGTCAATTAACTAATTTTATATGTATTAATACTAGTGGGATCACTGTAAACCGATTTTAAACACCAAAATTCCAGAAGTTGGAGTTGGTGATGAGATTTGCTCTTATTATTTTACTGTATCTTGTCTGGCATATTTCAAAAATTAAAATTATTAAGATCGTCCTGCACATTTTAGAAATTAAAATTATTAAAATGATAATGGTTCATCCCAAGTTTGGTGGTTGATTATGGGAGCCAAATAGTCAATCAAGTGAGAGAATAGACAACAAAGAAACTGTAAAGTTGGAATTTCAAAATAGATTTATTGGTTAAAATTTGACGGTTTCACATTTCCTATCAAATTTTCCCAATCTCAATAAAAAAATCAATAATCTTATAAAATTTCAAACCATATTTAACGAACAAATCATCCCTCACTAATAATTTACTCATAAAAAAAAAATCAATAATCTTATAAAATTTCAAACCATATTTAACGAACAAATCATCCCTCACTAATAATTTACTCATCAAATTCTATCCCACGTGATAATCTAAAACCTATGGTATTGGATGTTTTTTTAATTTATTTATTTACATTAAAAGATTTGGAATTATTTATCCTAAAAGAGTTTATATTTCTGTGAGTCACATTGCTTTTTGTATGTTTCAATATATCACAAAATAGTTTAAATTTATATAATTTTTAAATGGACTGTTTTGTATTTATAAAAAAAATAGTTTATAATTTTGGTATTCTTTTTTAACTAAAGTTGAATTTGAGTCGAGATAATTAATTCAGCTGAGTTAATTAATTAAGGAAATTCGAATTTGAAGTCTTTGTGAGCATGCACATGAGTTTCCTCTACTGATTGAGGGAATAAACATGAGTTTTATAATGAGAGAATCAGTTGACTTAGTTCTAACTAGTCAAGTCCAGTTATATTATTTTAACAAGTTGTTAAAATAATAAAATATAGCTTGTTAATGCTTGCATGCATGTGACAACTATTATTTTTAATAAATGAGGATTCGCTCATGGATAACTGTTACATGTCAGTTCTATCAAAGACCCAGTTGAGATCAGATGTGGGACAGTGTACTATCAAATACTTAACTATTTCTAGTAAGTAGTTTTTGCATGGTTGAGGAACTAGTGTTCTCAAGGAATACGTAGTTGGACCATTGGTTGTTTTTGGTATGTTGGAATTAATAGCATATGCTTTTACTATTATTTCCTAGGCAAACTACGTAAGGACCATAGGGAAAGCCTATATAAACAGGGCTTGGTTGGTTCATGAGACTTATCTTCATATCTTCATAGTTCATTGAGAACTGAATAGCTTGAGAGCTAATTCTTCTTGTATTGTGAAGAGGATTTCCATTTGATTGATAATACATGGTTGGGGTTTTATGCTGGTGCTTTCCCTTGGATATATCTTGTGTTATGTGTGAATAATTCTCTTGATCATTTATGCATGTTTCTACTTGATGTTGCTCATGATTTCGATTATGCTTCTGCTTAATATTTTATAGAAGTAGAATAAGTATTATGCTTTAGGACATTGCATATATTGGTTTGTTCGATAGGTGAAATTTCTACACGCAGAACCACTTCCTATGGGCAGTGAAGTGAAAGGATGCACATGAGTCAATCAACCATGCCTCATGATCTACAATTGTACTTGAAGAAGAATCCAAGTACACATTTCCACCTTCATCTCAGGTGGTTTTCGCCTCTATAGAAGGAGCATCGTCAGATCCCTTTCCTTTCTTAGAATCTTTAGATCTACAATCCTTTTTGAAGTGCCATTCCTTTCCACATTTCTAGCACACCTTTACAGGTTCTCCTAGAGATTTAGATCTCTCTCTAGATTTATATCTCCCACTCGAGGCTTTATTTTTGTTTATGTTCTCAGACTGTCCTCATATAGATAAGGCATTACCATTCTGGCCCTCTATATTTTTCCATCTCATCTCCTCTGATAGCAAGGATGAGACTATTTCATCAAAGTGCAAAGCAGTCGCATTGCTACCTATTGCAATAACCAAACTATAACACGGATCTTGTAGAGAAAACAACAAACTGATGCACTTATCTTCATTTGAAATTTTTTATATCAACAGATAACAACTGGCTTACCACAATATTAAAGGCGTTCAAATGCTCTATCACCGAGCCTCCATCCTTCATCCTCAGGTTATACAACTTTTTCTGTAGGAACAATTTATTCACCAGAGACTTAGATTGGTACAATGTCCCCAACTTGTCCCACAAAGCCTTTGTCGACGCTTCCCTTGATACATTCTACAATACTGAATCTAAGATACACAACTGTATTGTGCTTTTTGTCTTCATATCCAACTTTGCCAAGTCTTTAGCTGAGATTTCCATTGGTTTAGTACCCAGATCTACCACAATCCAATGATCTTTATCCACCAAAAGATCCTCCATCTTGAGTTTCCACAACTCAAAACTTTGGCCATTAAATTTATCAATCTCTATCTGTCCACTTCTTGCCATCTTCTTTCACTACAAGAATTGATCCTGCAAATCTCCCATTGAACATGGTCTACCACAAGCCTGAGCAAAACCCCTCAGCAGCAAAGACGTCCCCTTGAAGCCAACCTGGCTCTGATACCAAATGCAGGTTTTAACCCCATACAGAAATTACTTGCATACGAATTCTAAAAACAGAAAATAAACAATGGCGAGAGCATAAAACATAAAATGTATATACACAGAGATCTTCCCTTGGATCCCAAAACCGGGACTACCAGATTGATATTTCATTATATTCCTTTCAATGTTACAATACATATATATACATGTCGAAGCATCCATAAACCCCAATCCATTAACCTTGGATTAGAACATAATTGTAATTCCCTTTACAGGATCTACAAAATACCATGGGCACAAAACCATGTGCAAAAACCACGCACAAAACCATAGGTAGGTTCACCCACCTAATATAGTGTCCAAAAAACAATTCCTTGGGGTGCTGCCCTGCACCTCGTAGAAAGAATATAACACGCACCCAACACATTTTTCACGTATTTATCCTTTTTTCGTGTAGCAGGTCCATCGAAAGTATGCACACATGGGTACTAGTTAGATGAGGAATTAAATTTTTCATCCAACAAGTTCTCCTACTCAAAATTTGAGTAAAAACGTAGGGAGATGAGTTGAAAATACGAGTTGAAAAAGTAATTTTATTTTTAATCTTTTTACCTTTTTACTCCAAAAATGGTGAATCATCCCCATGGTTGACATCATCATCTTGAATCCCATTGGTTCTTATAAAGTTGATTTTTGTTGTACATTTTTGTTTTGAGACCCATTTTAGACATCATAATTTCTCTAATGAAGCACCAACCCCCAAAATCAATTCACAAATTCTGACCTACTTGAGGTACCAACTCCCAAAGATATTCAACCTTATGTACACACTAACCTAATGTAGGCTCCAACTTGATGAGGCACCAAACTTTGATGGAGGAACCCATCTCCTTCCCCAAAACATAGTGGACCACTTTTCACAATCTTTCAAATTGGATCCACAAGCTCAAAACATAATATATGAAAATATGATCATATCAATGCAACTCAAACTGCTCTCTAATCATCAATAATATCATCTTAGATTCATTTCTCATTTTGATCACCAAGACTAAACTCGTTCATAAGCCCTAGAAAATTTTGACAACAACAAAAGAAATATAGTCTCTTGCCCTTAAAAAAAAATTCATGACTTTTCTTGTCCCCCTTTTTAGATCAAAAAAAAATTCTTACCAATTGACCCTTTTTAAAAATCAATTTGGGCCTCAAAATGACCCACAAAACATTACAAAAATTAACACTTTGAAAAAAATGACCCTAATGGTTTGAAAAAATGCACCTTTCCAATCTGCAGTCTATAAAATGCATCTCTCCAACATGCAATCGACTGAATGCACTTTTTTGGTGCGCTAATCTGGCTACCAAAATATTTTTTTGATCATATTACTAGATTCAAACTCATGACCTCCACTGAGAAATGCATGCCTGACATCACTTATGTTTCTCTGTGTTTCTCATAATACTATGCATTCAGGTCACTTTTGTCTTAAGCTTTATGATCAAGCAACAATATTAACCACAAGCACAAGACATGAACCTGGGACAACTTGCACGACAAACTAACTCAATAGGACCTTCATTGGACAATGTAGCTCACTATGTTATGTACTCATATAAATTTTGGTGTAAGGTTTGTTATCAAGCCACAATAAAAACAATAGGTGTGGGACATGAACCTAAGGCTACTTGTAATGTAAACAAGCATCGCATCATCTCTGCTATAGTGTTTCTCATTTAATACCCTTTGCAAAACATATATTATATCTCCAAACGAAAAACAAAAAAAGTGTAGCGTTTCTTGATCATATTCAACATCATAGACAAACAAAAACCTAAAAATCACAATTCCTTATGCTAACCACAAAGCCACATCTCATTATTGTATCCAATATTGAGTTGATAATCTCTAATTCCATCAATTCATACACACACACACACATATACATACTTCATAGTTTTAACTAGTGTAAAGAAGTGTTGGAATTATGATTACACTGAGAGGGTGGTGAATTAGTCTAATGGAGAATTTAATCAATTTAAAACAATTTCATAATTCATCATAACTGAAAGCATAAAAGTACATCAATAAAATCAATCATCACATCAATACACATGAACACCAAATATACATGGAAACCCTTGCTAGAGCAAAACCACAAATCTTCGTATCTTCTTCAATCTTTGATTACATCAATTTGCACGGACCAACCTATTAAACATCAACCCCCAAAATCAATTTGCAAATACCAACATGCTTGAGGCACCAACCCCCAAAGATCTTCAACTTGCTGCAAGAATTAACCTAATGTAGTCTCTATCCTAATGATGCACCAACCTCTATTGTAAGCCCCAACCTTATGTGACACCAACCTCTACCATGGGCTCCAACTTGATGAGGCACCCACCTCCTTCCCCAAAACATAGTAGAACACTTTTCATAATCTTTCAAATTGGATCCACAAGCTCAAAACAATATATTCCCCTTACAAATATGATCATATCAATACAACTCAACACATTCTTCAATAATCAATAGTAGCATTTTCTTCATTTTTCATTCTGAACACCAAGACTAAATTCGTTAATAAGCCCTAGAACATTTCGACAACAACATAAATCCATGTATTTTGTAACAGAATCTTGTGAAGGGTTTTGAAGTTTGAAAGGCAACTGTGGATTTTCTTTTAGGAGTTTATGATAAGAAATTTTTTGGAGACCTAGTTAGATTTGTAAAACTTTAATTATATTCCGTTCTAGTAAAGACATTTGATAAGTCTATGTATTATGTCGGTTTTATGGTTAACTTTTTTAGATATTTAATATGATTTTATATTGTTTCAATTATATATTGTAATTTTAAATTAAAATGAGTTTTTAATTAATTTGAATATATAAATCTAGATTTTAACAACAATAATTAATTGATTTCAATTAGATTAAAAAAGAATTACAAAAAGGAAATAACGTGATTATTAAATATTTTTTAATATTAAAAATTTAGATTTTAATAATAATAATTAACTTCAATCATATTAAAAGAAAATTACCAGAAAAGATATAATGTGAATACTAAGTTTTTAATATTAAAAATTTAGATTTTAATAATAATAATTAACTTCAATCATATTAAAAGAAAATTACCAGAAAAGATATAATGTGAATACTAAGTATCACTTATCTTACTATTAAGGCATAGTGAGGAAGGGATGTCTTGACTCTCTCCGTAATGACCCCTAGGCGAGCCTACTCAAAAGATGTGCTTCAATATTTGTCTGTAATGATTCCTAGGTGGGCCTACTCAAAAGATGTCCTTAAATATTGACTTTGTCCATAATGACCCCTAGGCAGACCTACTCAAAAGATGTGCTTAAATCTTTGTCTGTAATGACCCCTAGGCGGACCTACTCAAAAGATGTCATTAAATATTGACTCTGTCTATAATGACCTCTAGGCAGCCCTACTCAAAAGATGTGCTTAATGACCCCTAGGCAGGCCTACTCAAAAGAAGAGGTTCTTAAATATTGACTCTGTCTATAATGACCCCTAGGCGGGCCTACTCAAAAGATGTCCTTAATGACCCCTAGGCAGGCCTACTCAAAAGATGTCTTGATGGACCCCCCTGAAGAGAATTGAACCCACACCTCATGACAGAGTGCCAAAAACTTGGCAAGGGGCTTGGACCACTTTAGCTACCCATCTAGACCATTTGGAAAGCAAACTGTTGTATATACTTTTGATGTTATATTGACAACTAGAAAATTTAATAATAAACCTTAACTAAATTACTCCAATCAATTACTAATTCAAAAAAATAAAAAAAATAAATAAATAAATATTAATTCAAAAAAATAAAAATAAATAAATATTAAAACGTACCAGATGGCAAATTAGGATGATGGCAAATTAAGATGATAGTTACCAGTCAAAGTTGCTCATTATTCCTTGCGAGTCTAGTGGACATTTGCATTGCTATCCTAAGCGTCGTCTCGGGTTCGAATGGTCGATCGATGGGGAAGAATGAGGACAAATAAGCGGTACTCTATAGTACTTACGTATTTTAAATATAAAATTTTAAAAAATATTTATAAAGTTAAAAGATTTAATTTTTTAAAGTATTTGATAAATCTGTAATTAAGATGATCTATAGTAGTTTTTCTTTTATATATACATGTTCATATTTTTCAGTGTTTAAATTATATTTTTTGAATCAATCATATTAGAAAAACATGTAATTTTTTCCTATTTAATTGTATTTTTGAATTAAAATTATATTATTATATATATATCCACATAGTTTAGTTTGTCTTTGACCAAAAATTATTGACTGGCTTTACCCATATTTTAACATGAAGAATTCACTATTGTTATTTTATTCTAACTATTGGTTATTTTATTATTATTTTATTATTATTATTAGGCGATAGACCTTCGTTTGAAACAAGCTTTCGTCGTCTTTTTTTTCGAGGTTGACACTTGGCGTCCTTCAGTCACGGAGTACATCTGACATCTGTGCACAGTTTGTTCCACCGTATGCTGTCTACTGACATCTGTGCACATTTCGTCATGGTCTTCCTCAGTCAGTTACTCGTCATGGCCTTCATCCTTCAGTTACGGGCGAAACATGGCGGAAAATGGCTTTCATTTCTGTTATGGGCGGAGGGTTGTTATGGGCAGAGAGCTCCAGAACCATCGTCTTCATCGTTACAAGTAATCCATTCGCTTGCGCTCACCTTTGCTCCGCTGATGGCGACGAAGTGAGATTCTGGAGCCTCGGATGAAGAGATAAGTTTTTTATTTGCAAGAAATTGCCTGTGGATGAGAAAATTCAGTTTCTCTTTATTGAAAATTTTAATTTACTTTTGACGGGAACACTGGATCAACAACAGAAGCTGGAAGGCAAAGCAATAAGCCCTAATCCCCAAAGACTAGAAATTGCTCCCTCTAATTACCGCCATCTCAACGTAATGTTCAGGGACAGCTGAGTTGGGCGTGCTGATCAGAAAACTCGCGTGAACGAAATAACGAACACACTGTACATAAGATATGAAGGCTACCAGGAAACAAATTAGCAGGCTCGCATATTTTAGGGTAGACGTCAAGGAATTCTGATTTCCGAAGAATATTTCAGTTACCAGACGGCTGGAGCTGATGCTGCTGTTGCTTTGTTTGGTGAAGGACAATACGGTGCCGATCATAGAACTGATTGTTAGTGAGAGACTGGCCAGATAGACCGCAGCAGATATGTTGCTTGACACCACTGTAAGAGCTATTGAGGTTTTATTCGGTACATCCTACAATTGATTGTTGAAATCAAAACCCTAAAAAACAAGGAAAAAATAAACTATGTATCTTGGGAAAACATAAGAAAAATCAGTAATAACTGTCCTGATTATTACCATCATCATCTGCTGTACCCAGACTCGTTTGTTGGCATTTTCGAATCCTGTGACTGTAGTATTGGGGTACTTCTTGATTCTGTAGAGGAGATAGAGATGGTACGCCACCATGAAAAGAATACCTGTGGGAACCAGCACCAGGTCCAGATTTGCGGCTAGGTCGCTCCAAAACATTTTGTCGAACCCTAACGAAAATCTAGCCCTTGATGGATCTAAACTCCTGGCGGGGCGAGTAAGTTTGTTGATTCTCACTTAATACCCATACAGAAATGGGCGAAATAAACCCACCGGTCCTTGGTGAGAAAAATACTGCAATTTACTTGCAGCTCCCTAATGAATTGAATTGGCTTAAAGGATCCTTTAAGAAGAAATGGAGTGGCGAATTGTTCCATAATATGATGAAAGTCAAAGTGGGATCGTCGATTTAAAAATTGGATGCCGAGACAAAGTTCGAATCCGCTGAATTTAAAAATCGCATGCCACATGGAATGGAATCCGATGATTTAAAAAAATATGGATGTCAGACAAAATGAGATGCGTAAGTCGTATCTGTTACGTTGGAAGATAATCATATTTTAGAGTAAATTCACAATCATTTTGAAATAAAATATAATTGGGATGCCAAGGACGACTCTGGCATTCTCTCGCCCTTTAACTTCACTCGCAGGTGATAGAAAATAATGCTTGGAGATAATGATTTTTTAACTGTTGAGCTTCTGAGGACATGCTTATCTCTAGATGTAATCAATATTAAGGTACCTGGGCGGAGATCATGAATTTGAAGAGGCAGAAGTGCATCAACCTGATTCACATCGTCAACGTCATCCAAGATTACCAAGGCGTTGGAAGATTTGAGAGGGTCTATGAGCATCCCTTTACCTTCATCAACGCTGTCTACTGGTTGATCCAATCCAGTCAAGCTATTAAGAAGCTTTCTCTGCAACACATTTAAAGAACCTTTGGCAGCATGATCTCTCATGTCAAATAAGAAGCAGGATGTTTCATAATCTGAATTCTTGCGATTGAAGAATTCTTTTACGTTGTTTTTCCTGCGCCACCTAACCCCACGATCCCCAAGACCCCAGGTCCCTGCTCTGCCCCAGTTGCTGCAACAGCACTGTATCTTCAAAATGTTTGACCATGTCATCTAAACCTGTTGGATATTGTGCAACATACAAGTCTCGCTTTTTCACCATTTTGGACACAGACGTTCTACCACATTAGCTCGTCGGTTATTCAGAAAGAAAATAAAAAGAAGCAATGCTAGGCAAACCTGCATGGTCTGACCATCGTGGCGTTACCTTGGAAAAGTGATCATTCGTGGCAATTGAAAGCAGGTCCAAATGGTGGCCTCGCTCTCTCAATCATATTTATAAGCCACGTCCAATGAATCAGCCCTGGAATAGGTTGCGTCGTCGCACAACATAGAAAAGGGACCATCTGTGGTAATGGAAGGCAGCTCCAAATGATGGCCCTTCGCTGGGAAGGCTGCATGGTGTTACCATCGTGGCACTGCCAGAGAAGGCATCAATCGTGGCACCTGGGGGGTGGGCAGCCCCAAATAGTGGCCACGCAAACCTTACTAAATATTTTTATTATTTCTTATTTTAAACTTTTTTAATTTAGTGAAATGAGTAAAAAGAACACGAATATACTGTCACATCATAAGTTCAAAATTGGCAATATAGTTCTATTTAATAAAAAAATTCCAGTAGATGAAACATACAATACCGCTGACTAATTTACTTACGAAGTCACTTTAATGCCATGCTTTCAGATTTTCCAGGTTACTAATCCTATACTTTCAGATTATCAATAATTCCCTTCTTGTCCACCTATGGCTTTACATGCAATACCATCCTAAAGCGTTATCCTGTAGGTACACTTCATTAAGTTTCATATGTGGCCTATTTTGTGCCCTGGCTCACAACCTCTTGTTTCCAGTCTACTTATACTATTACACAACACTAGATATACTTGCACTGATATGTCCATTGATGGTACCTTCTTCAGCGATCTGTGGTCACAGCTTGTAGCAGCTTTAATTTTATTTCAAATGTCTTGACATTCTAACATGTTTGTTTGTCCTTTGTAGATTTGCTTGTCCAGTGTGCTCCAAATCTGTCTGTGATATGTCTAAATTGTGGGAGAAACTTGACCGAGAGGTGGATATTTTCGACAAGATGAACATCTTGAAGTCAACTTGCAATGGGTTGTATAAAGAGTAGCTTATTATATGTGTTCTTGCTAATTTTGATTTCTCATATTTCTGAAATTTTCTTTCGTCCAATGGCAATTGATTTTTTAAGCTTCTTGAGTGGATACTGATATTTTTTTTGTCATGTTGGTTGCTTTGACTCCAATGCCTGAAGCTTACAAGAACAAAATGGTAAGTTGTCTGATGTTAATGTGGTATAATTTGGAGGCATATTTTAGAGCCCATTAGTAGCGTGAGAGAAAATACCTCCCCACTTTCTCGTCGGTCATTTGAGCAGGTTTGGATCTTATGCAATGACTGTGGAGTAACTTCTGAAGTAAATTTTCACATTGTTGCACACAAGTGTCAAAGTTGCAACTATTATAACACCCGGCAGACCAGGGGAGGTCCTTCCTTCTGAAAGTTCATGTAGATCTCATCTTTGATATTCTCAAATGTTCAGATTCATGTATCCCTTTTTACCACTTGTAAGGTTTCCTTAGCACTGCCTAAGAATTCATTGTAACCGCTGAGTTTTTGCAGCACTACTCTACGATTGTTAACATCATAACAGAGTTGACATATCTCGCTGCTTGCAACTATGTTGACATAGGGGAATGAGGGAGAAGTTTCCTATCACATCCTTTACAGATGTTATGTCAAGAAAAGGGAAATGTATGTTTATAAACCGTCTTCCCATCATTGCGATGAAGCCCTTGGGAGGATTCCTTCTCACTTATTCCAAGCCCTATCATTCCAAAATCTATCTTTCATCCATCAACTCTATATATATTTTACTCCCATACTCCTAAAATTGTGAGCATCATGTAATCTACCTAGAAAGTTTTTGATTTGAAACTGAATCTGATACCTATCTTACTTACAGAAAATTAGTAATGGTTTAGAATGAAGATGGAGACTGTATCCTCACAAAGGGAGTACTATCTGAGAAAAAAAGTGATCTTAACAAAGGGAATGATACTGACTTGAATATTTTGTAATTGTGACCATTGACAAACCACTGGTTAAAGTAATTGTAAAAAAAACAAGTTATCGATTGGTTCACAAATGGTATTACCGACCTTTTTAAATTTGTTTGGAAGATCCTATGTCTTATATTCTATGATGGAATTACCTTGTCGTTCATATACCATCACACAGTGGAAACTGTTAAATTAATTAATATGTTTCCATAGTATTTAATACAACTGAAAAGCCTAAATGTAGTTTCATATATCTCGCATTTACTCAATCCGATTCAACTTATTAAGAACAGGGCATGGTAAACTCATACATGAACACTTAAACAACTTGAGATTTCTAAGATAATATATGTGTAACCAGAATTCCTTCCTGCTTTTTAGTCCGCACAAGATATTCTCGTTATTTGCTTAAATGCAAATATTGCTATTAAGTTACTATTAGCCATTGTAATGATACTCTACTATATCTTCCGAAAAGCCTGGCTTCTAATTACAAAACTAGTTCGAGTTTGCTATTTAAATTTTGTATTAAATTGGATTCCGAAACTTGTTAAACAATATCTGCAAATTCCCTGATTTATTATTCAAATATCCCCATGGTCTTAAGATAAATTAATGACTGAACTTCCACCCATTTCAATAGTTGGTTTTGAAAGGTTTTACAGTGTTGGACCTTTCCGGCCAGTATTAACGTTGATCTTGTATTATGTTTATCGATTAATGGTACTTTTGCTATGGTTTGATGATCTCTTAATCTTTATGTTATCGATTAATGATGCTTTTGCTATGGTTTGATGATCTCTTAATCTAACAGAATGTTCTTTTGCTTATTTTAGATGCTCAAATTTGAACCAATTTTTTCTAGAGAAATTCAACAATTCTAATTTAATAATCCTAT
>APFE030323940.1:121410-178383 GCA_000404065.3 Pinus taeda | reverse complement strand
AACCAATCCATTATATCAAAATGGTACCCAATGGCAATACATAGTCAATTGTCATACATGATCAAAGACTCAAAACAAAAAACACATAACCAAGGAGGCTAGAAATGCCCTCTACAACCTCCTGGTGACAGCCCTACTCGAAGATCCTTTTTCGATTCGCTTATAGTAGGATGCATTCCCGTACTGTTCAATCCCTTTACAACATATTATCAGTATCCATGGCATCTGCCTGCTAATGAGAGCTCCTATTCAGTTTACATACCAGAAGACACTGTTAAAGAAAAGAAGATAAATGTAATAGAGGTTCTGCAGAAGATTCCAAATGAACAAAGGAAGGAAGTGAGAAAGACCATAATCTAGGAAATTATGCCTCGTGTAGTATATGGTGACCCAGATTCAAAGTTTGATGAATTCCAGGATGCTTTTATGATTTCCTTGGATAATATTTTCTGGAGAACAGAGAAGGCCAGTATCTAAATGAAATGAGCCGAGAATGAACCCAATTGGGTCCATGATAATTCCATGGATGTGTTGGCAACACGGTCAGAGAATTCCATATACACTACCTCTCTGCTCCACATACAACACCTCTCTTTTTCTTTTTTGTTTGATCCACAGGGATGTTTTTTATCGCAGGAATTTGAATCTTGAATTTCATTATTAACCGAATACTTCATAATACAGGTATGAATCTTGAATTTCATTATTGATCGAATACTTCATAATACTGGCATGAATCTTGAATTTCATTATTAACGGAATACTTCATAATACAGGTATTGCCAATTAAACCGCCCATGTGCTAAGTTATGGAAATATTGTTTTGTACTCGGCATGATTGAACAATCTGGCGTTCCCTGTATTTGTATTTGCAAATGAAACCATTGAAATGGGCGAGGCAACTATCATTAGAAATTACACGGATGTTTAAAGAGCAGAAATAATGGATTTGCAGAATAAATTCTCATGTATTTATATGGTTTTTTTTAAATTTCAAATATAATAATTTTTTAGAATAGATTATTGCTGCACGGGATTTCAAATTTCAAATTTGATGCACGGGATTTATCAACGCAGTGGCAAGGAAAAACACGAAGCCAGGGTTTGAGATACGATGAAGAAAATTCCTATCCCGCTGATGGATTGAAGGTTTGAGTCCATGGGAATCTCAAATTTCTCATCTCACCGCAGTAGCCATCGCAGCTGCAATTGGACACAGAGCAATTCTCTTGGTTTAGGGTTTCTAGCTTTGACTAGGTCTTCAATTCGGGACAGTTTGGTACCAAATCTAAGCGGAACCGACATTTTTACATCCAGGATCGAGCTTCAGTGCCTTACCAAGCAGGCATGATCGAATTTCTGAGGGCATTTGCAGTAATTTGAGCTCACTTTCGACCAGTTTTATCCTAAGATTGTAGTGTTTAAGCTATGCAGACTCCAGGCGGTTCCGTTCCTCAGCCGGAGGCTGCATTGGAATGGTTACAACAGGAAATGGGGTATAGACCGCACGGCCGATATTTATCTTCCAAGAAGCCCCTGCGATCCCCGGAAGATCTGAAGAAAATATGCAAGGGAAATATGTTACCCATCTGGAAAAAGGACACGCTTTTGAATCCTATGAGACCCGAAGAGGGCTCTAAGAGAATGAGATGCAGCTGAGAAAGAGGTAGAAAGACTATGCCACGTACTTCAGCGGCAGAGGAAGGAATTGAAGGGATGGATGCTTGAAGCTTTAGGGAAGAAGCTGAACGCAAAAGAATGTTTGATGAGAAATCAAATTACAGGTACAAATTTAAAATTTATTGTGTTGTTGGTTCATTTTCTAAAATCAGACTAGGTTTCGTTACCTGGTACTATGAGAACGTTACATTATTCAAGTTAGTTTCTTGGTTAAATTCTGTGGCTTCTGAAAAGCCTGTGTGTCAAATTAGTTTTGTGGATCTTGTAGCTTGTTTACATTAGCTATTCTGTTAAATATTAGGAATATCCTCGTTTCGAATATGCTAATTAATGCGATAGGTTCAGAAGGGACTTTGACACTGTGCTCTTTTTAAGCTCCTTAATAATAAATACTTATGCTCCAAAATTCCTGATGTAATATATCACAAGGAATGATCTATTACTCGTAAGGCAATGTGTGGCTGAATTTCATTTTGTCAAACAGGAATAATTTCGTGCAATAACATTGAAATAAAGTTTAACTGGATAATATATACTGTGAAGAGCATACGGAACTTCGCTCAAATTTTAAAATTATTTCTAAAGTTTTCATATCGCCTTTTCTCTGTTATTTTTCTTTTTTCTTTTGTATTAGGCATAAGCAGGTAATGCTTTCAATTTGAGAAAAAATTGGGATTTGGCATCTTCAGCTATAACTTATAGTTTTGGAGCATTTTAAGAATTTTTCATGTAACTTCAAATTTATAGTTTTGGAGCATTTTAAGAACTTTTTATGTAACTTCAAATTCCTCAGCAAAATGTTAATATTTTTTGCTTCTTTAGTTTTGGGTGCATTTGATTTTTTTTTCTTCTTTAGCGTTTTTTGCTTATTTAGTTTTTAGGGGTATTTTAAAAACTTTTCAACTAACTTCATTTGCAACATGCTTATTTCTTTTGTTTTATTAATAATTTCAAATACATCAAAATTTTCATATTTTTTACTCCTATGATATTTGAAATAAATGACCTCTCTCTAGAGAAATATCTTTAACAATATATCCATTTCAGATTTGTGTAAGTGAGCTTTAATAGTATATCCATTTCATATTTTTTAACAAGGAACCCCTCTCTACAAAATTATTCATTTACTATCAATCCATAACCCCCTTTCTACAAAAAATATTCATTTACTATCAATCCAAAACCCATAAACAGAAATATCCATTTACCATCAATCCAAGTGACCCCTTTCTCTAGATTTCTCTAGATAAATACCTTAACAGTATATCTATTTACTATCAGTCCAGAACCCCATAAACACCAAATCAAGGCAGTAATTCAATGGACTATTATTATCATTAGAATCACTGACACCAACTTCTGATTCTACATTATTACCATAGAAAGAAAAATGAATTGTCTTCTCCCTCTACTTGTACCAATGGATTCAAGAATGTGGGATGAAACAGGTACAAAGAGACTTCAAAGATGCAAGACCAAATTTTGTGGTTGGAATTTTGAGATTACAACGGTGGTCCCAACCTCTGACCTTCCGAATGACAATTGACCTTGCCTCTGCTACAAAGCCATTTGATATACCATTTGTGCCAATATGGGCATAAACGAGAGTTGGTACATTTTATTACCAAACTTTCCAGAGGAAAGTGGGATATGTAGTAAATCCCTGTGTAGTACCATTGCTTTTATTTGTGGAATGAACATTTCACAGCATCTATCCAACCATTTACACTTACAATCGACCTATCTATGCTTACAAATGAAAGTAAGCATAACCATGCTCCATATTAACCATAGCTTCTACTTGCATGACCTTCATAACCATCAGCATACCCATAATCACCTGATTCAACACCACAACTACCCTTCATAACCATTAGCATACCCACAATCACCTGATTCAACACCACAACTACCCTTCATAACCATCAGCATACCCATAATCACCTGATTTAGCACCATAGCTACCCTTCATAACCATGAGCAACCCATAATCACCTAATTCAGCACCATAGCTACCCTTCCTGAAAAACCATGGCAAGAAGATTAAGAATCTTGCATGTAGTTCTTAGCCTTTGCTTTCTTGATTTCAACACCCTTACCATCAAATTCAAGCGGATATCTTCAACAGTTTGGCAAGAAGATTAAGAATCTTGCATGGAGTTCCTAGCCTTTGCTTTCTTGATTTCAACGCCCTTGCCATCAAATTCAAGAGGAGATCTTCAATAGTTTGCTTGCCATTAATATTAACAAATCTAAACCTAGAGACAGAGCAACACTATACTTTTGCATAATTTGTGACTCGACAACAATTCCATATTTCTAGAAATAATTCTATAAGACTTCAATCATGATAGATGGAGGTAAGTCACCAATAGGCAGTTTCTTTATCTCTGGACCCTTCATCAATTCCATGCTCTCTTGAAATAGAATGCTTAATTTCAACCATTTTTCCATCCAATGTAAGTTTGTCATTCATATCAGCAACAACAAATGATGGATCTAGATTAGTTACAGACCCAAAACCATTAGGGTTCCCTATTCCACAGCCTTTCATTATCACAGAATCTATTCCCTCCAAATTTCATGATATGAGCCACTGATTTCCCTGTGGCGGTTTCCCAGTGATATCTTAAAGCGTTCAGCTCTACTTTCGAGTTCAACCTTGGCGTCAAGGTTGAAACTGCAGAAGAGAGGGCAATACAAATAGCAAAGTGGTTATTCTGAAATTCCGGTGTTTAAAGAATCCATGTAAAAGTGAACTTTTGGTGTTTAATACATCAAGTGGATTTAAAATTTGTCGACAAATGGCAACTCAAACCCTGAACCTGTATCCTACGCACCAATCAGCCATATACGCAGATCAACCATCCACGTGTCTTCTAATCGGACGGCTGTCATTCTTCCTGGAAACTTGGACCATACAAACTTTAATTAGGTTTTAGCGCCCGATATAACAAACCACTCAAGTTCATGAACTTTTCGAATCTGGTATAAAATGTGTACTATATTTGAAACTTCAATTTGCCATTAAATTAATGGGACATAAATTCCGACAAAGGAGTTCAGAGATGTGCAATTAAGTTGAGCTTTCAACTTGTCATTCAATTGATGGACACTGAATATTAAATATAAAATAAATATATAGGAGTAGCATGTGAGTGTTAGTTTTATAAAGAAGATTCTTTTTATTATTAATAAAAATATAGATAATTAGTTTCATTTTAAAGGGTTATAAATATGAGTTATAAATACAAGACTTAAAGGGTTGTAAATATGAGTTATTAATTTTTTTTATGCAAAACTTGATAAATAGTAATTTAGTAATTTCTTTTTAATTGAGTGACTCAAATTCTTGTTTCTTTAGGTTGAAGGTAAAACCACTAAAGTGGAAAAAATTGTGATGCCAATAATCAGAGGGATTGTAATAAGAAATTTAATATTCCAAGAAGAGGAGGTAGTAGTAGATTCTAAATAAATTAGCAATGCACACACTACATGGATAATGGATTTCTGCACTTTATGCCTTACAGCGTTTCCTTTGCAACATCTGGTGTAAATGCTAGTTATATAAAAAATAAATAAAAATAATAGCAAAGTAACAACTCTTTATATTTTTTCCATGATGATTCAATATATTGGTTCTAAAAGCAATTCCATCTCTCAATGCCCCATCAACCTAAGTAAATCCAGAGTACTAACTTTTAATGCTTAAAAGAGATAAATGAATTATTATTGGTGAGCATCATCAAACACAAAGCGACGCTTATTCCTTAGTGTATTAGTCCAATTTTTCTTTGGGTTTCTGGTTCGTCTTAGCAGGGTTAAAAGTAAATTTGGCCCTAAAAACAAATTAAACTATTAAAATCATTCGTCATAAGTTTAGATTAAATTTCCGCGTTTCAAAAAAATGACACTATTTTTAACAACCTTTAATATTTATCCTCAAAAAAATTTAAACTATTAAAATAATTTTAAATTTCTGTATTTAAAAAAAGTATTGTTTTTAATAACCTTTAATAGGGTACATGAGAAGACCACACACAGAGAGACTTCAAATGTATGTAGGACTGCAAGGGATTTAGATTGTGTACACGAATGGTGATATTATGTGGGGTTAATGAGATCATAAATGATGATACCTGTTGATGTGGTTTTGGGTACCAAACATTAAATATTCTACAATGGGGTGGAAAACATTGAGTCTCCAACAATAAACTACATTGGACCATTTAGTGGATTGCAATAACAATATATATAATATTATATATATATATATATATATATTATATATATTATATATATATATATAATGTATTATATATATATATATATATAAAGAGTCATTGTGAGTGTCGTTGTCTTGATGTGTTGTCTCTATTCTTCTTTTAATAATCATACTTTCTCATAAGAATAATATGGTTAGAAAATTGATACCCCAAGTTGGCGCTATTACACCTAGCATGGGCGGCAGAGTGCATTGAATACCCAATAACTCATGCAACAAATTCACACACTCTCTCGACTCTCGCTCCTCCCTGGTTATCCTCAAGCACTCTTTCCCTGCGAGTTGCATCCATTTTTTCTATTTTCATTTGAATTGCAAGTTTGCAACCAATCATCCGCAGAGGGTGCAACCCATCATCCAAAGAGGGAAATTTATCATCCATGGTCCAACACTAAATTGTTGTTGGCCTTTAATCAACACTAGAAGCAAAGGCAGGGCCAGTTGATTTGGTTTTCGAATTTGTTGATTCAGATCGAGATGGAAACCTAGTAGCATATGAGGTGAGAGTAATACAAATTTCAATATCATCACCAGTAGCATTCATTTAGTTTTTATCCATTTAGATATAAGAGGTGTTGAGGCGAGAGCTCTGGCTTAATCCAATGAGCCGATTAGTCCGTGTGGATTTGGTCCCTTTTCGAAGTCTTCTCACTACGATTCCATAAAGAAAGTCTTTAATGGAAGGTATTCTTCATTATCCTCCTATCAAAGAAATTTTTGTTTGCCTCAATTTTTCATTGTGAGGTTTTGCTTAGGTTGGAAATGTCACTATGACAAATGTTTTGATTTCTTTCACACTTAGAAAATCTCCACTTGCTTTGTTGTTGGCATTTCTTTGGAATTTAAAGATTTACAAAAACACTATTACATTTTAACATTTCTTTTATGAGAGGGTTTATTTAATATACGCTTGTCATTAAAATTACATTTTTTTTTATAACCTTTCATTTATGAAAGGGTGGATGAATATATGCCCTTCCAAATGAAATTAAGACAGGCGTTTTACAATATGGTATGAAATTAAGGTTAATATTGACATACTATAGTTAGTATTGATGAAGTGTTGAAAGGTATTTATAGTAGTTAGAATTCACAAAGTTGGATAAAGACAAGTAGATTGACGTTTAAGGGAGTACGGTTGATAGAGTTGGATGGACATAGTTATCCAATGAGTTAAGGTATGTGAAGCTATATGGAGTTAGCCAACTTGGAGTTTGGTGGAGCAAGGTTTACAAATTTGGATGAAGTTTGAAAGCCTAGAGTTCCATAAGGTACAATTTGTAGAGCCAAGAAATCCTAGTAATCTAGAATAAAAAAACAGGATTTGGTGTTGGTAGAAACACAATAGAGTCAACAAATTGAACAATATTTTATAAAGCAAAACATAGAATGTGGTCATAGTTTTGAGAAAGTTGCGAATGAACAACCCCAATAGAATAATAAAAAACCCTATGATTATGACAAGTGTCATGCCAAAAAAATTGTTCATCAATTCCCACATATATGTAGATCAAGCTAATAAAGGCGTTGACCATATCCACTTGTTTGAGAGCATTAACATGAGAAACAAAACACTATATATTTACACTGTAACTTGTAAGTGTGATTTCTTGGGATCCTAAGTTGACTTATATTCATGTTTTACATTATAAGCTATAACTTCTACAAGGAAAAATAATAAGCTATGTGTAATTTATTTAATTAAGTTCATCTTTAACATGTCTAGGAAATTCTAATAATTAGTTAGTATCTTATTTTGTTGCATTTTATTCACTTTAAATTTCTTGTTTTTCATCATTAATCTCGACAGTAGATTCATTCAACATGTATCAATATTCTTCTTCTAAAGCTTCTAAATTAGTTTCCCCTTCTTCTTACTTCCATTTTTGTACCCTGATCTTCTTATGAGGAAATCTAAGCCCTAATGGTCACATTAATAGCTTTTGTAGACACCACATATAGGGCCTGTTACCCACCCCCTGTGGGTAGTGTCCATGAGAGAAGCCTTTTCTCCTAGATGTTCCTCAGCCGGCAGCGAGTAGCCCCTTGCAGCATCTAGATAGCTCAATGTGCCACAATATTTGCCACCTGAGTCAACCTTGTGGTCCCTTGCCCATTTGTTCTGATCATATGTTTGAAGGTGGGCCTCCCAGCCTCGAAGGTATGGCTTTTCATTGTTGTAGTTGAGTAATTTTGTTTACTTATCATCGACACTTTTGGGTATGGATTGGTGGGGGGATTCAGCAGAAAAAGTGAGCTAGGCCCATACTCTTGTTTCCTCTACCCAATATGTGGTTAGCCTTGTATCATAGGCATGTGGGATCTCCTTTACTAGCCATTAGCTTTAGGGCTAATACTACATGGGAAATCCTGATTTTGGTTGCGTGGTTCCACTTCCCGACACCATATGCATCACTCCCCTTTGATCATTTTAACTCCATTCATCATTTTCTCATCTGGGTTCACATTTGTCCACTAGGTCCACAAAGTGTTAGCCTTCCCCTCCCCTTGCCCACACTTTGGGTCGGCCCTGGAACAATGCCTTGGAGGTTGATGCAGCTAAAAAAAGAAGAAAAAAGCATAATTTGGTCACTCTGAATAGGAAATGTACCACAAAATGCAAAAGATGGATAGGACATACAAATTTAGCATGTTGAAAAAAGCTAAACATGAGCCCTACCCCTTATTTATGGCCATCAACCTGGTTCCTATAGGCCCTAAATGAGCCCCCTCCACATTAAGGAACTCATGATTTTCACAACCCCTGGTGGGAAATGAACTGTACCACCTTAAAGGGGGTATCCATTACTATATCTTACACATCATGCTCTCATCCCCTACGGCCCCGAGTATTTATGAAGAAAAATCATTCAAAGGCAAAGTTCATATGAAGAAGGATGGAAAAACAAAGGTTGGGGTAACTCATGTACCATGAATATTGCCTCCTACACTCATATACCAAAGTGTGGGCTTCCCCTATTATATTTACCCTTGTACCATGACATATGGCTTGGAGCCTTCCCTTGATCCCCACTATGTTCCATCATTATATCACATGCCACCTACCACTTGATGGGTGTGTCATGGACATGTCACCCCCTTTAAAGGTTGAAACCACCTAATAGGGTCCTTGGTTAACCTCCTTATTGAACTTGGAGACACATGTACATGCCAAATCCCACTATGGAAGGGCATGCCACCATGAAATGCCCATTTGATTCCATGATTCGTAAGCTCTTTTACTTGATTACCCTAGTGATTTGTTGTACTAGAAGGCAAGGGGACGCATTGGATCTTATGTAGTGCAGGTGGGTCTCCATTTGGATTTGGTCTCCCTATACGGGGTCCAAGCCTTCTAAAGGGACACATTAGCACTTATAGGGTAAGCGTAGAGAGACATGGGACTCCACCATAGCAAAGAGCACTTCATGGATCCCTAGTACCATTCAGTGACTGCTCATGTTCCACCTTTTTAGTTGATGATGATGCACCTAGACCACCATGCCCAATCAAATTTACATTTGTACCACACACTTGCCAGAGGTTCCAGGGTCTAGATGGGGATTTGTCTCACTACAACAGACAAAGGGAGGGATTATGTCATCATCCTAGCCCTTAAAAATGGTTTATAGGCATCATCGATACACTTGGACAACCATGAGGATGTCCTTGTGCCCCCACACCCACTTGGGGACACCACATGTGACATGCTTGGATATCAAGGGGCCAACCCCTTTTTCACTATGTTTGGAAGCTATTCTCGCATATTGGCACACTTTGGAATCCATTAGGCCTTCTCAATGGCCCAAAAACTCATCATGTTTAATATTTTGCACCCTTGAGAGGCTAATTTTTCTATTTTGATCTATCTTGGTGGGGTTGTCACCAAGGAATGTTATTGTTACACATTATTTTATTATTTAGGGCTCAATTAGGCCAATTAGGCTATTCGATCTCCCTTATGGATTGTATAAATTGATGAGAGTATCATTCATTCCTCTCATCGTCACTTGGATTGGATTAGTATCTCTTGAGAAATTTTCACACTTTTTGTTGGGATGAACTTTTTGGAGCTTACTGATGCACTATGATGCTTGGATTTTTGCTATTGTCTATGGAGATTCTTTCTAATGCAAAGTTGATGAATGTATATACTCTCTCTCTCTCATATAAGTGAACTTTTAATGTTATTCTTATTATCTTACTTGTCAAAGGCATGTATGTTGTTATCATTATACTTGTATGGGTTAATGTAATGTGAAATTCTTCTGGGACCTTGAATAAGTGATTTAATGCATTCATTTCTCTTTAAGGGTTTGGGTGAATGTTCCTAGAGGCACCTCTTACATTGAAAGACCTTGAAACTTTACCTCTTTGGAAATTTTGAAGTATAAATATCTAATTACCTAGTTGTTTCCCTTTATTATACTAGTGAAGGTTAACTAGGGCTCCTTAGCTCATGAAATACTTGATCTAGGTGTACCTTGACTCCATTAATCCCCCTGAGCAAGGCACTGATCCTCGCATCCTCTTGATGGTAAAATTATCTTTATTTTCTTCACTCTAGGCCTAAACCTAGAGGGTCACCTAGGGCATCAATCAAATTCCTTTTTAGTCATCCAAACACCTCGATTTTTGGTTCACTATTGCGTTGGGGTTTTCTTTGGAGGTGCTCCAAATTTGAGGCAAATCCGATGGTGGAATCCTGAGATATAGCAAGCCCTATACATAAGACCAATTCTTGCCCTAGGTTGATTTGGGTTAGTGTCCTCACTTGGATCATTGCATTCAAATCTCAAAAGAAAACTTGTCCTTTGATCCTATTCTTTCCCCTAATTAGGTCAAACCCCTCCTTGATTGATCAACTCGATACCCTTGACTTAGTTTTGGCCCACTTGTGTTCTTTGTGGTCCCACAACTCTACAACTTAAATTCCACAAGGATTAAATAATATCCATTTCTTCAAAAGGATCCTTAAGCCTAGGAAGCCCCTTGTCAAGGCATACCCAACAACCCTAGGTCTAGGTGTCCTCATATCCATTCTTAGAGAGAAATTCACCTTGCTTTCAAAGCAAGCAAGCCAATTACTTGAGCCTTTCTTGTGAATAGGCTTTAGGAATCACTCATCATCCCATCATTGACCTATTCATCCTTGTGATTCCTCTCATATCAAGAGTCCTCCTATCGATGAAATTCCATAAAGAGTAGGGAGCTTTAGTTGAGGTGACAGTGGGATATCACTCCAAAATTGAACTGACAAAAAGCTATGAACTGATCCTTCGAAGCCCTTTTATTAATGAGGCCTCTATTTTCTTCAATTTTCCATTCTTTTCCTTTATTTTCTTCCTCACATGCAACTTGTGACCTTTCACCTTCCTTTTCTCCCAATTCCCATTATTTTCATAAATAAAATGCCAATTAATGCCACTTTTCCTTTCCAAAGCCTTTGTCATTTCCTTTACCAATTTCCATAGCCATGAATTAATCACAAGTTAACCCATCACTATGTTTTTGCCCAACATTCAACTTGGAATACATGTCCCATGGCCAAGCTCTTATTTTGCCATTATTAACTTTATTACATGGATTTTTGACCAGGGATGTTATAGAACCCTCCCCCTTGGGGGAACAACATCCTCGGTGTTCAATGACATCTACAACCAGCAATATTGTTGAAAAAAAAGCATACCCTTGGAGCTCTATAACATAGTTCATTGTAGTATTTACAATGATCATCCTACTAAGAAGCAAACCAACATGAGAAACGTAACAACATGACAACTATAAAGACCAGACACCCATATTTCTTATTGGAACTTTATAACACAACTCATGGAAGTATTTACATCCATATACATATACATATACCAAAACATCACGCCAAAACATATGCCAAAAACATTCGCTCAAACAACGAATAGAGATGGATACATAGCCTGCATCTGATCCACCATCTCCCATGTAGATTCATCGGGCCCAAAGTGCTTCCACTGCACTTTAACCTACTTGATTTCTCGGCTCTAGAGCATGAGCATCTTTCTCTACAAAATGCACTGAGGTTCTGGCTAGAATTATCTTTCTGGTTCCACCTATAATACAAACCAGTCAATCACATGATCAACATATTTAACATACTTCTTAAGAAATGACACATGGAAAATATCATAGGCTTTCACTATCAGGGGTAGTGCAAGGCGATATGCTACTAGTCTAATCCTTTCAAGAAAGGTCCACAAAACCGAGGTGCTAGCTTTGCACATGATCCAATCCTTAAGGAGCTATTCTTGGGCTTGATGCTCAAGTACACCTATTCCCCAAGCTAAAACTCCTTAAACAACATGTTCTGATCTACATAAATCTTTTTTTTATCCTACGTTGCCTTCAGATTATTCTTTATTACTTGCATTTCTTTTTCTATCTCTGCCAACATGCCTAGTCCTATCAATACCCTGTTCACAAGATCACTCCAACTAATAGGAGTACTAAAAATTTGGCCATACAATGCCTCAAATGGACTCATCCTCAAAAATTCATGGTGCCCATTGTTGTAAGTAAACTCAACCTGTGGAAGATACTCTTCCCACTTTCACTACTAATGCATCACATATATCCTTAACATGTCCTCCAATATCCTGTTGTCAGACCAGACAATAACTCCATAGGGTAGAAATAAAGTTGACTGTATTATTCCATTAGGTAGGTCCTCATTATATACATGAGGGAGAGACTATTCAGTTCATCTCCTGATGACTGTTTATATTTCCTATCTATCTATTTACAATAATTCACCCAATCACAAGGATTAGGTGTCAACATTCCCCCCCTTAATCTGAAGGGATTTTGGTGAGTCCAAGCATCATTCTGAATCGTTCAAGATTTTCCCTTCCAAGCGCTTTGGTGAAGATGTCTGCAATTTGCTCATTTGTGGAACAATGATGGAGATGGATTGTTTTGGCCTCAACATGATGTCAAATCAGAATGATATTTAGTATTGATGTGCTTCGTTTGATCATGGAACTTTGGGTTATTGGCCAACTTTATTGCAGAGGTTTTTGTCACATGAGTGGAGTGATGTACTTGTTTTACTTGCAAATCTTCAAGAATTTTCTAGAGCCACACAATTTCTTTTGTTGCTTCAAGCTGTTGCACGATTCTCTTCTGTTGTGGATTTGCTGGAACTGATTGTTTCGTATCTCAGGAGATAGCTCGTGATCCAAGACCATAGCATATCCTAAGTAATACCCCAGTTCTTTGTCTCCATCGAAGTTGAATCAGAGTACCCAATCAAGCTGAAGTCGCCACCTGTATATACTTGATTCCAAAGTCCTTTGATTTCCTTCAAGTACCTTAGAATCTTTTTGCAGTAGACCAATGTCCCTCACAAGGCCTTTTCATAAATCTGGAGAGGATTCCAACAACAAACGAAATGTCTGGTCTGGTGGTAGTTAGGTAGTTGAGACTTCCTACAAGCTGTCTATACTTTGTTGCATCCTCAAATTCTTGTCCTTCAATAGATGTGAACTTTAAGTTTTGTTCCATTGGAGTAGTAAGAGGATTGCACTCTGTCATGCCAAACCTGTTCAACAGATCTCCAATGTATTTCTTTTGAGAAAGAAATATGGACTTTGGATGCTGGGTTACTTCAATGCCAAGATAGTAATGAACATAGCCCAAATCAGTCATTTCAAAACTTTTCCCCAATTCCTTCTTTATGGATGCAATGTAGCTTTCATTGTTCCCTGTCACCAAAAGATCATCTACATATACCACAAGATATACAACTGTTTTGCCAACTTTCTTGACAAATAAAGTTGCATCATCAAGATCAAAATGTTTGAATTGAGTTTCAAAAGATGCGTAGTTAGTTTTTCATACCAGGTTCGCGATGCTTGTTTGAGGCCATACAAGGACTTCACCAGTTTGCATACTTTATGCTCATGTCCTTTCACAGCAAATCCTTCAGGCTGGGACATAAAAACATTATCTTTTAGATCTCCATTCAAGAAAGTAGCTTTTACATCCATTTGATGGACTTTCCAACCATTCTGAGCTACTAGGGCAAAGAGTGTCCGGATGGTAGCCCATTTTGTTATGGGGGAAAAAGTCTCCTCATAATCGACCCCTTCCTTCTGTGCAAAACCTTTTGCCAGAAGCCTAGCTTTGTGCTTGTCAAGTGAGCCATTAGCTTTATACTTGTTCGTGTAGACCCACTTGCAGCCAATTGGTTTGGTTCCAAATGGAGGATCAACCAGCTTCCAAGTGCCGTTCTTTATGAGGGAATCATACTCCTTTTGCATCGCTTCTTTCCATTCATCATGAGAAGCAACTTCTTTGAAGGAAGTTGGTTCAAAATCTATAGACAAGTTCAATTCACAATCATAAGAAACATCCATATCAACAGGTGAATTAGAGTCATCCACATCACCTCCATTTTGCCAGTTTGAATTTCTGGTTCCTATCTTTCCAACTTCATTAGGATGAACACTTTCAAGTGTCTTTGTCAGCCACTTTGGGGGACCTTTCTCAGATGGTCCAGGCTGCTCCGTTGATTGAGTTGGGACCAAGTCAAGATTGAGTCTCCCAATTCTATCAATCACATCACTTAAAGCATCATTTGTTGTTGGAGTTTCATGTGGGGGAGAATGTTCCTTAGAAGAAGATTCCACATGTTGATCTAGTATAGAAATCCCCCCTTCAAGATGTGGAATCTGATTATCAAATTCTTGAAATGATTTTGCTTTTGCGAATCTATCCAAGCGATCAAGTTGCTGTTCAACAACATTATCAGTTTTGGATGATTCAAGAAAAATTACATCTCTAGATACAACAAACTTCTTATTTACTTCATTATAGAGGTGGTATTCTTTGGAGGTGTTTGAATACCCCAGAAAGATACACTTACGACTTCTAGCACCAAGTTTGTTTCTATGTACCTTAGGTATCAAGGCATAACAGGTGGAACCAAAGACCCTGAGATGCTTTACCGAAGGAACATGTCCATACCACATTTCATTTGGAGTTTTGTTTCTTATAGCATTAGATGGACATCTATTCTTTATATATGCAGCACATAGAACAACATCACCCCAAAACATTATGTTTACATTTTTGAAGAAGAGCATGGATCGTACCATATTTAAGATTGTCCTATTCATTCTTTCAGCTACACCATTCCGTTGGGGATTATAAGGCATAGTTGTTTGATGTTTGATCCCATGTTGGCGAAGATAGTTTTTAAATTCATTTGATGTGTATTCATTTCCATTATCAGTGCGAATAGACCCAATATGAGATTGCACATCATTTTCAGTCCATTTATGAAAATTCTTGAATGTTTGAAAAGCATCAGATTTGTTCTTCAATAAATAAACCCAACACATTCTGGTGTAGTCATCAATAAATGTCATCATATATTTATTTCCATTTGCAGAAGGAACATGCATTAGACCACATAAATCTGAATGAATGGGTTCAAGTTTTCTATGTGCTCTTGAATGTGAATCATGAAAAGACTGTTTACTATGCTTTCCTAGAATGCAAGCATCACATTGCTTAAGTTTCCTAGGAATTGTAGACAAACCAGAAACACCATTTTTCTTCAACAAGTGGAGGTTGTCATAGTTGAAATGTCCAAATCTAGCATGCCATAATAAACTTGATGGAAGTGTACCTTCTTCATAATGAGAATTGTATGACAAATGTTGTGCACGAGTAGAGGTTCCTTGGAGCTTGAGAAACCTTTCTTCTTCTATTCCCCTCATGACAAGTGAGTGGTCAGATGCTTTTCTTACCTCAAGCTTGCCATCAAACATATGAATGGAGTGACCTTGCTGGCAGATGTGAACCAAGGACAACAAGTTTCTCTTGAGCTGTGGGAGATATAGAACATGATGCTGAAAAAAGTCTGGAAGACTAGGCAATTTAAGCCTGATTGTGCCAAGCCCTGGTGGCTTGATTTTTGATTGGTCTGCAAAGTATACTGCTCCATCAATATTGTCAGTAAATTCTTCAAAATAATCTTTTCTATGAGTCATGTGGCGGGTTGCTCCTGAATCAAGCAACCAATCATTTTTCCAAGAAGCAAGTGAAGCATTAAATAAATCTTCATTTACTCCAATATTACATTGTGCCACAACATAGTGAGCGGATTCAAGTGCTTTACCTTTGTCTGTATCATCAGTTTTACCTTTCTGTTGGTTTCTTTACTACTCAATTTTGTCCCATGGTAACTTGCATGTAGAGGCATCATGTGATCCATTTCTTTTGCAACGTATGTAGTGCAATCTGCCTTTTCTCCTTGAGAGTGTCTGCCCCCCCTGCCTCTGAAATATCTTCCTCTTCCTCTTCGACCACATCTTCCTCTTGACGAATCTTGAGCAGGATGCTTTTCTTTGTGAGCAAGGCACACAGCCTCTTCAGAATATTCAGGGGATGTCTTCTTTCCAAAAGCTTTCTCTCTTTCTGTAAACTTTTTCACAAGAGAGTCAAAGGTGATATCTTTGAGATTTCCATTGCTTGCAATGACTCAAGATAATTGGAGTAAGTAGGATAAAGTGCCTTGAGAAAAGCGATAAGAGGAATATCCAATTCAACCTTAGTGGATTTGATATCATGCATTATAGACTTTACTTCAGATGCAAGAGCAAGAGGATTATTATTTTGTAGTTCAAGAGTGAAGATTTTAATAATGAGTTGAACAACTTCAAGTGCAGAATGTGAGTCATAGAGTTCTTTCAGCTTTTGTTATGCTTCAAAGGCAGTTGAGAATGACGAAATATGGTGACTCACCTCTTCATTTACAGATGCTGCGATTAATGCATAATATTTGCTGTTCTTGTTTTCCCAAATGATGAGCTCTTTGTCTGAGGTAGGTTGTTATGGTTCATTGTCCCTGTCTCCGACACACACTCCTTTCCACAACTCACTGAAAATGAGGGTGTGTTTTATCATTCGGGACCACTCAGGATAGTTCTCCTTGCCAGTGAGAACTATTCCCACAATAGATATGATTGAATGCATACTGTAAAAAAAATACTTCTGCTGGCAAAAATTTGTGTACTGTAAAAATACTTCTACTGATAGAAAAATACTTCTACCAATATACAGTAAAATTGTACTTCCGGAAGTATTTTTTTTTTTAATTACAATTCAAAGAAATATATTTTTGATATGACTTGAAAAAAAATTCAACTGTCAATACGTAAGACTATAAATACACAAAATTGTACAGTGTACTCAACTAGACAACGCTCTGAATTGGACAACGTAAATACACAAAACTTCATAGTCCATTCAACTAGACAACGCTCCAACAAAGGTACGCTTGCATCTCTTCTCCTTGCTGCCGGTGCGACCTCTTTTACCAGATTCGTAAGATCTTCACTTCATCTTTTGATGATGATCTATCTTGGTAAAAAAAACTGAAGTAACAACGGACAAGTCTTCTCACGATCAACAAGGGGCGGTGAGCGTGGATTATAAGGGACTGGTCACGAAAAGAAAGCGGCTCCGGGCAAGTCAATCTTACGGCCTATGCTAATAGAAGAAGCTCAAAAACATATTGGAGACACGGGGCTCCTAGATCATCTGCTCAAGCATATGACAGACACCGTCATCACAAATGGAGAGTGTTTTAGGTGCCGTCATAATGTCGAAGGGGCCATGGAATACTGGCTTGAGCCGACAAGGCTTATGGAGATAAGAAAGCAGGCTAGTATTGAAGATCCTACGTGGGCTCTTCCTCCCGGTTGGAAGCCTGGGATGGTCACGATACCACAACGCAGGGCAAAGAAAAGTTTTTTGCAAGACAAAGGCGAGCTGAATCCTGTTAATTACTCCAATACCTCCAGAAGCTGTCACAACGTATATGATACAGAGCAGCGATGAAAGCACCAGCGGATATGAAAAAATCTCAAAAGTAAGAAGATGAAGTCGCAAAAGAAACATTTCAGAGTCGAATGGGCGATTACTGCTCCACTTCTGGAAAACTTAGAGACATTACAATCATGCAAAAAAATTGTGCGAATTGTTAGGAGGGAATGGCAGAGAGCCTAGAGGGCGCAAAAAGGACACCAGACAATTATGTACAGCCCAGGGAGCATAGACAAGGAGTTACAACTAATTTTAGAAACTGGGCTCTGATACCATGTCAGGCCAGGTAGTAACTCCACGAAATTCAATTCATTGGTTTCATTTAGGTTGGTGTTTATTATATACATGAGGGAGAGGCTGTTCATTTCATCTCCTGGTGACTATTCATATTCTCTATTATTTATTTAGATCAATTTCAGTTATTCACCCAATCCTGATGATTAGGTGTCAGTAGGAACTATTGTATGGAAAACTCAACACCCCCCATTATTGAAATAATGGGGACCCTTTCCATTAATTTTTGGCTAAGCATCTTTTGTGATTTTTCATTTGAGTTAATTGTCTTGCAATTTTATCATTTTTCATTTTCGTCTAATTTATGTTTTGATTGTATCATTGAATCCAACTTTTCACAAGCTTTCCATTGATACGTGTTTCGACTCATTTGGTCAACCGGTTTGTAAATGGCACTCCTTTGAAGTTTGATCGTTTTCTTGCGTTGACTAAAAATGTAAATAAATGTATCAAATTTTGATTTTTAGTAGCTAATTCAGTTCAATAGTAATTCATTGTAAATATTAACTCTTATTTAGTTCTTATTAATATTATTTCATTTTTCACTAACGGTCCTACAAAATGACCCAGCTAAATCATACAACGGATGAAAACGTGTTTTAAAATCTTGGTAATTTACTCCAATTTATTATTTTAAAACAAGTTGCCAAAACCGAATTCTCAAAATTGCAAAGTGGCTATAGCCAATTGTAGGATTATTAATTCCACGTGGCCCCACTTCATATCACTCCCTTCTTTCCAAAATCCCGATCTAAAAAAACGATCAAAATTTGCGATGCGATACATCACAAATTGCATATCGCATATCGCAAATAAAATTGTTTTTATACGCTTATATTAAAAAACTGCGATTTCATAATTTTAAAATTATATGAAAAGTTAACAATTTTTAATATAAGATTTTTTTGTATCACCTCCTTATAACTCTCGTAACTCTACCTCACATTCCACCCACCTCCATTACCTTATACCTCGATTCCCCATTTCACATATAACTAATATGAAATATTAATATAATTTATAAATAATATAATTAATATATTATATTAATGATTATAATATATTATATTTTAATTATAATATTATATTATATTTTAATATAATTTGTTTATAATACTAATATAATATAACCATATTTTAATTAAATTTTCAATTTATTATAACTAAATTTTGTTAATGCTTAATTAAATTTTATAACTTAATTAATTTTTCAATTACATTAGCATTAATTAAATAATAATTTTAATCTAATTTAGGATTAAAATTTGATTAAAAAAATTCAGATTTTTAACACAAGCAAAATAATTTCCAAAATTCTGGCAATTTTAACATACCAATTTCAGAAACTCATAAATGGAGGTTTACTTGGCCAAATGAGGCCTAGAATGGCTCATTAAAAAGATAAAATTGTGCAGAATATTTTTGAAGTAGTTTCATTTCTAGATGTTAATATTTATTGGGTCTAAAATCCAATAGAAGATCAGACTTCGAATTTTTAACAAAACCAATATTTTGAGTTTTATTTTCTGCATTCTCATTTGCCCACAACTTCTGAGTGCAAACCCATTCGTCAATGATATCCTTGGCTAATTAAATCATCACAGACGTCACTAGAAAGCTCAAATTTCCTTTTTAGTTATTTATTTAATTGAATTTGATTGGATTTCTTTTAATTCCATATTTAACATTTTGATTTTAATTTTGTATTTTAATTTTATTTTGTAGCAGAAGAGTTGAAGAGATGAAGATAAAATAATCAAAATCAATGAGAAGGCGCCAACAATAGAAGAATGGAATTTTGAGCCAATGAAAATTGATTAAATATATTTCTTCTTCAACAAACTTTCTTGTTAAGAATTCTTTTGAAACTATTATAAATAGCAGATTGTAGAATGTAATAGTGGGCTTCTCTCCTCTGCAATTCTGGAATTCTAAAAACACTTTTGTAATAGGAATTTAGAGTTATAGATGGGAGGAGAGAAAATATCAGATCTGGGGATTATTAAAGATTTTTCTTTTGCATTCTGAATTATGTATGATGGGTAGAGTTTGCACTTTTGCAGTTCTTGTTGTAACAACAGAAGTTCAAGCATTGTAAAGGAATTTTGGAGACCAAAGCAAGAGAAATGGATTCAATAAATTGATATTTCCAATACTACTCTTTCAAATATTAGTTTCATTTTATGATGACAAGAATGTGTCATTTTATTCATATTTGTGCACTATTGTCGGTATGAGTAATTTGTCTCAATCATATGCTATTATTTATCTTTGCTCTTATGGGATGAATTCTGATCTCTGAGTAACTATTTACTTAGAAATCTGTCTTTCAATATTGGTTTAACAAATAGTGATATGGTGTGAACTTCTTCCTCATATTATTGTTTAAATATTCAAATTATTGACTAAACAATCAATATCATTTTGTGAATTTCTTCCTAAATGTTGTTGGTTTATTATTTCAGTTAAGACGTCTCTGAGTAGAATATGTTTTGGTATACATAATGTCAGTTGATTGAACTACTTCGTTAGCTTGATATTCATTATAAGCTAGACGTATTTAAATCCCAATCATTTAAAAATCTTGCTCTCAGTTGGGTTAGATCTATATCTGCTTAATTAAGATAAGATTAGGATTTAGTGCCTTTTGCTTGTATTATAGAATAAGTTTGCATTTAGTTAATTATACATTCTTATAAGTCCTCTTCCCAAAGAGGCAAACTTTAGTTGTGGCTTGGCTGAGCCCCATATCAGCTTAAGGATCACTTTCTTTCCTGATCAGCAAGAGGGTTGATATTATGTATCTTCTCGATTGGTGGATGAAAGTCATAGTGTAATCCATTTTGGAGATTGAGAGAAGGTAGCTGGACCTATTCGAACCATTCAGAACCACCATTCCAAATGAAAAAGGAGTTGCTTTAAGGTCCGGACTAGGCGGTCATCCCCCAATGTTGTTGTAGTGAATATCAAGGCTTCAACAAGAATTGATAGAGGGTTAATAGTCAGTTGGTGCACTAGTGCATCCGCAAGTGTCACTCTAGTTAACTGAAGATTCCCTCATCAAAAACTCATTCATGTCGATTCTGAGAAAGTCCCAGTTGAGATTATCAGTTGTGGGATTTACTGAGTTGTAAATATCATGCATGTAATAAGAGAAGAACCTATGTTTGGATTGTGCAGTTTTGGAAGCATGAATTCCCTTAAATACGGGCTATTCATCCTAGGAATTATGCAGGAGATTAGGGGCTTGGAGAGCTGCTGAATAGCCTAAGGATTTGGCTTGAGCTAGCTTGTGAGATGAGAGAGTTGAGCATACTTGTGTGGAATTGTTCTAGTGAGAAAAAAATTGTATCTTCACTTATATTTCTGCTACAGATAATGGGGTTTTGAGAAATGGCTTTCGCTAGATACATCTTGTTTTATGTGCCATTGATTTATCTTCTTCTTGTTCATATTTTTTTCATCGATCTATTGGCTTCTGCTGGTTGAAAGTAGAAGTAGATTCTTGTCATGTGCTTTAGTACATTGCATGAGCTTGTGAATCTACATGATTTTCTACATGGTATCGAAGATGAATTCAATATACTAGAGGAGATTTCGAAGTTTTGAGTTTTGGGTTACAGGTGAAATTCAAATTTGCAATACATACTTCAGGATCGACAGATGGAGTTCTACGGGTTGTGGCTCGAGTATGCCTTGGAAGGCAACTTGAATTTTATAGCCTAGAGGGACAGAATGGAGGTTGTGCTAGAGGATAATGGCTTGAAGGAATTCGTTGATCAAGAAATTCTTAAGCCAACAACATCAGATTCAAAAATTTTGGCCAAATGAAAGAAGTGTGTGGTGAAGGCGAGGCAGATAAACCTTGAGGGAGTTCGAGGCCACATTGTCTCGAGTCTCCATGGCAAGGAAACTCTGTATGCTATGTGGAAAACATTGGTGGACTTGTATCAGAACAAAAATGACCAAAGGAAATTGGCACTGAAGGAAAAACTTAAAAAAGTCAAAATGGAGAAAGGTGAGACTATTCCAAAATACTTGACCAAGTTCACTCAATGTTTTGATCAACTTGGAAGTGTTGGAATCATGGTTGGTGAGGATGATATGGTGAGTCTTGCTCTTCTAGGGCTCCCAAAGAGTTGAAATAGTTATCAATAAGCTATCAATGGTCAGGAGAAGCTGTTGGATTGGGAACGAATGTGGTCGGATTTGATGCAGGAGGAGATCAGGAGGAACACCAGGGATGGCTCTTCATCAAAGACTGATGTTGAAGAGAACTGTGCCTTAGAAATTAAGGCGAAGAAGGGGAAGGGAAATCTTCCCATTCCAAATCAGAGTCTTATCACGGAGACAAGAAGAAAGACATGACACAAGTTAAGTGCTTTCATTATCATGAGCTAGGCCATTTTGCTACAAACTGTCCACTCAAGAAGTCCAAGAAGAAGTCCTCAGGAGGAGCGGTGGGTGAGGCTTTGGCCTCTCAATTCGAATTGAAATTTTCCATCATTGCATGCATGATGTCATCAATGATGGGAAGTGTATGGTACTTAGACAGTGGAGCTTCATTCCACATGACTGGCGATAAAGAGTTATTCAATGACCTGGAGGAGAAAGATCTCCAGATGCATATCGAGATGGGTGACAACGTGAAGCGTAGTGTTACTGGATTGGGCATGATTACTTTTCAGAGGGAGAATGGGGCTCCACTCACCTTAAAGAATGTTATGTATGTGCCTGAGATAAACAAGATCTTAGTGTCCATTTCCATGCTTGAGGATAGAGGCTATGATGTGATCTTCTCGAAACAAAAGGAGTTCCTTCGACAGACAACCACGAGTCAAGTAAAGAAGATAGGGATTCGGGTGAAGAATCTCTATAAGCTAGAGGTAGAGGATTATGCTGCTTTGAGCACGAAAGCAGAGATGGTGCAGAGTTGAGATGTTGGCGAGTTGTGGCATAGGTGATTGGGCCACTTTCATCATGGGGCTTTGAAGATCATGCAACAAATCTCCACCGGTCTTCCCAAAGGTACGCTTGAGCAAGTTGATACACGCAAGGGGTGTACTTTGGGAAAATACACCAAGTCTTCCTTTCACAACAGATACAGTCGAGTAGAGGCTATTCTAGAGTGATCCCATTCAGATGTGTGTATACCATTCTTGATAACATCCACGACCAAACATAGGTATTATGTTATATTTGTTGATTACTTTTCTCGAAAATGTTGGATATTTTTCATGTAGAAAAGGGTTCAAACTTTCACAAAGTTTTGTGAGTTTAAAGCATTGGTGGAGAAAGAGTCAGGCAAGAAGGTTAAAGCTCTACAAAGTGATAATGGTGGTGAGTATGTCTCAAACGAGTTTAAGAACTTATGTGTAGTGGAAGGGATTAAACGGGAGTTGACGGCACCCCATAACCCTCAGCAGAATGTGGTGGCCAAGAGGAAGAACAAAAGCATAGTAGGGCAGCGAGGGCGATGTTGTATGATTAGGGCCTACTACTACACTTGTGGGATGAGGCATGCAATACAATGATTTGTGTTCAGAACCGTAGCCCACATCAAATATCGTAGATGAAGACACCAGAGGAGGCTTATTCTGGTAAGAGGCCAGATATTGGTCACTTCAGGATTTTTGGGTCATCGGTATATTTCCATATGACCAAAGATGCATGGAAAAAGCTTGGGCTGACATCATATTTGGGGATATTTGTGGGGTACACTGTTACACCTCATAACTATTGGGTGTACTTTCTGACCAATAGGATGACAATGGTTCGCATGGATGTTAGATTCAATGAGGAGAAGGCCATGCGAGTTTCCACTGAGAGGGGGCCTGAGCTATATGCGGATGAGGAGGTTTTATCTTCTAAGGCTGAGGAAACTCATACTGATGTGGAGCAACCACATGCAAAGGATCTGGGAGTGGAGACATCCACTCAGGCAGAATCTTCCAGAGAGGGAATAAAGCACACCAGAGAGGCTGATAAATTGTTGGATGATGCATGGGAGAATTTGGGAGCACTCACTTCTCAGCGTAGGCAGAGGAGGTCACCTGAGAGGTACACTAGATACATGGCTCTTATGGGTGAATGAGTTGTGACAGAGCCATCTTCCTTTAAGGAATCAGTGCAACAACCGTTTGGGTTGATGCCATGGTGGAGGAGTATGACACCATAATTCGTAACAATGTTTGGGATGTGGTATTGAGACTGGAGAAAAAGTGAGTGGTGAGCTTCCGTTGGCTTTACAAGGTAAAGAACGCTGGAGATGGTAGTGTGGAGAAGCATAAGGCTAGATTTGTGGCCCGTGGCTTTTCACAGGTAGAAGGAATTGACTATGATGAGACATTTGCTCCTGTTGCAAGGTACTCGTTGATAAGATCTGTTAGGTTCCTATACCAATAAGAGTGATAATTTTGAATGACTAAAGTTAAGCCTTGTAATATTGTACATACCTTTACTTTATGCAAATGTTTTCCATATTAAAAAATTAAAAAATGTAAAGAGGGTATGTCCTAAAAGAAAAATCAAAGGACAAAAAGAATAAAAGAAGGTCAAAAAATGAAAATATATGAATCCCAGAAAAATAAAAAGAGACCATGAAAGTGTGCAAGTCTAAATGCCACTACTATTTACTTTTATGCATAATAATGATTGTGTGCAACTTGTTATTCGTGCCACAATCCATGCTAATCAAACTGTTTAATCTTGATTATATCATACTTTGAATTTTATGTTTATAATTAGAGAATAAAATCTGACTAAACAGTTTAATCTTGGCAGATCATAGATAGGTATAGAAATAAAAGGAGCTCATCAGTTTAATCTTAGCCCTTGGATAATATAAGTTTAGAAATATATAGTTTGTTTTATAAAAGAAAAGATAAGATAAGGGTTTGCTAGCCTAAATGCGCCCAAAGAAATGAAGAAAACATGTTAGGGTAAGAAATGGGTAAGTAGAAGAAAGGTTGTTGAAGTAGAAAGTTGATTGGATCAAAACACATTCATCATGCTTAGACATATGTACTAATATGTATGATCAATGATGAAAACAAAAGAAAAGGTTTACAAGTTAATTTAAGTAACTCCCCCTCAATCATTTTTTCATCCCTATACTTATTAATCTCCCCATCCACAAACATGTTCTAGTACTTTAAATCCTTCGAGTCAAAGAGGCTCAGAGCATTTCTCTGACTTTTGGTGGGACCGAACCCTCGACTTAATGACTTATGGACATTAAGTGCTAGAATCCCCTTCATAAAATTCATCCCCCTTCATTACCTTAATAAAAGCCCTTTTCCTAAGGATAAACCTCATTTGCCTAGGAAAAGTGAAAACCCCCATGTAAATCCTATTTCACCCAAAAAAACCCACAAAAAGGTTTTATCCTAAGTAGAAGTGTTAAATGATTATGTGGGGCATCACAATGAACAAATCGCACCTAAAAATCATATTTTACACTATGTCTAGTGTATTTTACATTCCTGCACATTCATTTCATATTAACATGCTAACCTAATGTATTACCTCCCCGATATACCTTTTTCCCGTATTAAATAAATCCTCCATATATAATATCCCAACCCATAGTTAAATTATAAACTATAGTTTTACCCTATATTTCATACTTCCCCGACGAACCCCTCTTAATTCACCAACCCTCGGTAAAGTTAAGAAAATCCCTCCATTTAAACCCATGGTCCCACTAAAACCCTTTCGATCAATTTAGTCCTGTATTTAACCTATACTTAATCACAAACCACTTGTGATTAAAGCCTAGGGCCCCTTAAAATTTTTCCCCATCCCGTCTGTGCTATTTCACTACCTGATTGCCGTCCGATTGTCGGTGCCTGAATCCGACAATTCACAGCCATATCAGGCTCGCCCGATGCCTGACCTTTACTCGCCCGATCAATTAAACCCATGATTAAATCTTAATAAATCCCAATCCGCCGAGGATTAAAGCTCTGGGCCTCCCCGAAGCCCATGCTTTTAACACCCGTGCACCTCCCTTGCCCGACTACTGTGAGATCACCATCCCCCTCATCCGACAGTCCACAGCCATATTTACCGCGCCCGATGGTCGATCGTTACCTGCCCGATAAAGCGGTTTTCCCCGGTCCCCCGCCTGCCACGTGTCAATCGCTGGAGTAGATTGGGTGACCCCTCCTCAATACTGCCTTCGCCACAAAAGCGATGCGATGGCTTGGGACATCGCCTCCCCGCTCAACTCGATAAACCACCTAATATTCATAATATAAATTTCCGTGCCAAATTTAAAATGTTGCCTGTTAAAACCCTAAAAACCCTCGTTTTCATTCCTTTTCCCTATTTCAAAGTAAAACTTATCAAACCTTTCTGGCGCCACCCTAAACCTCTGCAACAAAATTCGACATCCGATTACTTTCAAAACATTTCCACGACTCCTTCCCCAAACATCCTTGTGCAATAAAACCATCAATTGCCTTCCCTGCCAACCTGTGTTTTCTTAATGATTGTTGTATTTTGCAGGTAATTAGCAGAAGACGAGAGCTTGGATAAACAATTTTGATACTAGTCACAACACTTGTTTACTCTAAGAATTGGAAGGAAATATATTAAAAAACCTTCATTCAGAAGAAGAAAACAATTATACACAGAACAGAGAAAGAAACCATTTACACAGAGACATTGGTTGTTAAAACAAAGGAACCAGACAGAGCATACAATCAAAAGACAAACAGATCAAACATACAAAAAGTTGATCAATATCCATTACCACATGCTGATATATATAAAAAAAACTAAATAATTTACTGTTGAAATACACAGTAAAAAGTTGAAATGTACAGTAAAAGTAAAAAAGCAGTAAAGGATATTGACAGGTCATCAAAGTCAAAGAGTATCAGTGTCAAAGAGTATCAGATGAGAGCCTAAAGTGACTAAAGCCTCCAGCGTGAAAGCTCAAACAACAAAGAGCATAAAGGGATAAAACCAAACCATAAAGGCTAGCAGTACCACAATAAATGGGACAACATGAAAGTAGTTCAATAACTGTCTCTATCTTCTTGCAAGAAGATATTTTTATTTTCTAGATTAAATCTCAAGTTAGTTTGAGATATTTTGTAATAAATATTTTGTATAAATACTTCACAATTCGAAGTATGTAGGGGTGGATTCTTAGACATTTCTATAGAAGTTTGATCAAGAGACTGTAAAGATATTGTATCATTGGCTGAGCCAGCAAGCTAGATTGATGAATAAAGACAAGATCTTTCAAAGGATTCATGTGTTGAGCGAAGTGCATACAAGTATTTTCTCATGTCGTTGTTGTCTTTCTTAAAATTTTTCCACAAGCTTTAATGTATTTCTGAATCTCAATGCTATAACTGGAACAATATCTCAGTATTTGTTTAATTACACTCCGTTTTAACAGTTAGGCATATAAATGTTTTCTACTGATATCTAAGTTAAGGAATTCTTAATTTCTCCTTAGTTTAGGTTGTTCACAATAATCCAAGTCAAAGGATTCTTAATTGCCCTTTTCTCTTGATTACCCTTTGTTCCTCTTTTAAGTCCCAGTCTGAAAATTCTTAATTGCTCTCTCACCTTGATTAAAACCATTTCACCCCCCTGTCCTAAAGACCTACACTTTACTCTGCTAGCTTGCCCTTTGAACATTATTTTTAATGTGTTGATCAAGTTCTGTTGCCCTTCTATTGGCTCCATATCCCAATGGTTTAAAGACATCATTCTATCCATCTGATTTAAGGATCCCACCATCCAATCTCAAACACAAATAAAAAAACCCCCTGAACATTCATAACTAGCCTGAAATCCCAGCAAACAAAGTTAAGCCTAAACTCTATAAAAGCTAAATCATATAGAGAGAGCCCTCTCTAAGCATAGGTTGGCTAGAGCCTATGCTCAAAAGTTGGTTTGTGGTTACCTCGATCATTTTCTTTCTTCTAGTAACTTCTAGAGAAAATTTTGAGTGATAACATAGTGGTGACCATACGGGAACCAACGACTCCTCTGTCTTAATAAAGCTTTAAGAAAATTTTAATTAAATATCTTAAGCCACTTAAAGTCGTTTGTTAGAAGTTATTCTGAAAAAAATCTCACAAAAACAAATAAAAAATTTGAAATTCTGGCTTCTAGGAAGACTCATTTTACTAGGGCTAATCCAGATCCAAACCTTGCCCTAGTAGTTGATAATCCCAACCTGATTTCAAGAAAATCTAAAAAAGAAGAAAGTCCGGTTAGCCAATTACCATTAGTTAAAGCTAATTCATGTACCCATCAGTGGTTGTTTTAGAAGAACTCCCCTTTGATGTGCCATTTGATCTTTCATTATTTAGAACAAAATCTGAAAGTGCAATCGATGAAACTGTTCTAAATCCTAATTTTATTGTAGACCTTGAAGTTTAACAGGCCAACAAATCAATTGATGAATACATTCTGAAATCTCCACAATCATCCATTAATACTACCACTACCCCTGAGCTTTCTGAACAATTTTCCACTACTTTGAGTTCACCATTGTTCCCTTCAACTTCAACAATAATACCTTCTGAAGTCCATTCTTCACCACCATTCATACCTTCACTCCTTCACCAACCTATCATTACTCATCCATTACCTACTAGTCCTGGTTCGTCATCCACTACTGCACCATCTCCAAGTACCTCAACCCCACATCTCAGCCCCTCCCAACTTACATCAATGGCAAACATATATGCTCCTCTCGTTTTACCTGCCCAACTTCATGCTATGCCTATAGATTATCAGAGTAAGATTTTTCTGTTTGATACCACTAGTCATTACATTGCCCAACAACATGTAAACTAGATGTCTGACTTTTTTGAACTACATGAAATAGATGAAGCTGATGTCCAGATGAGACTCTTTGCCCAAAATTTGATTGTTGATGTCAAGAAGTGGTTTAAAGCCTTTCCTGCCAACCACATTGTAGACCTAGCAAATTTCCAAAGATTGTCTATTGGTAGGTGGGAAAAGAAAAACAATCCCTTACAAATCCTTTCAGAATATGAGAACATTAGAAGAGGGCCTAATGAAACCGTTCAAGGTTACTACACTACATTCAATAATATATATATATATATATAATGCAATCCTAGTTAACCTTAGACCCCCACCTGACTTAGTGTTAATAAAGTTCCCTGATGGTTTTGACACAGATATGGCATACTAACTTAGGGAAAGAAACCCCCCAACATTAGAAGAAATGAAAAGTGTAGCAGTTAGTGTAGAAGCTAATTTGTTATCTAAAAGGGCTAGAGTTAGAAATGAAAGGAGAGGAACTGCAAAGGATGAAACTTCACCATCTGGCATTAAAATAGATAGTTTAACTAGAAGTACAGAAAGACTAATGAATAGAATAGGGAACATGGAAAGGAAACCCCAATGGGATAACCAACAAGCACCTCTAGTTAGAAACCCAAATTTCAGAAAAAAAAACAAAACATTGGGAAAAATAGACCATATCAGAACATTAGGCCTCCTTTTCAAGAAAATTTTGTAGAGACATCCCATCCAGAAGATCCAGAGCAAGATACACAAATTAACGTAATGGGAATAAATGATGAGGACATTGTTTTTCTAACTCAAGATGAGCAGGAATTGTATATGCTGCAACAATTAAAGGTACAGTCTGAGGAATCATTTGATTACAAACATGGATACGACTATGCCATCTTCAAAGTTCATAAACAGTATAACCTAAGAAGCAAAAAGAATGCTAATGTCCCTGAACAAATTAAGAAAACAGTACAAAATCAACCCAAGAAAATAAAAGAAGCTCCTGTTTTGAAGATCCTCCAAATTCTCCCTAGGCAGAACCCAAATCCTTCTGGCCCCAGAATTGTAGACATAACCTCTGATCAACCTTCTGCTGATCAACCATCCACTTTGATTCCACCTAAGGAACCATTGGACAAAGCTCAAAACATCAAATTTGAAAATCCACATAAGGAGGTTCCCAATAAAGAAAAAGAAGACAAGCCTACTCAAATCCCTGCTGCAAAAATTCCAAACCTTCAAACAGAAAAAGTCTCTTTGCCATTCAATTTGGGAACATAAATAGCAAAACTAAAGATTTTAGTTCCTTTAACAGAACTAATCAAGAATGAAACTTATAATCACAGATAGACTAGACCTTAAACATTGCAGAAAATTAGGATTCAGTTAACTTGTTTGATGACCAACCAAAACTCATATTTGGTCTAGATGTTAATGGCAAACCATTGGAAGGAGGAGTTCCAGCTTTTTACATTAGCCTTAGTATCCGTGGCAAACTTCTACACAATGCAAGTTGGATTTTGGGGCCTCCCACAACTTAATGCCCAAATCAGTAATGGAAAAATTAAACCTAGACATTACAAGACCTTACAAAGACTTATTATCATTTGACTCTAGTCAGGTAAAGTGTCTAGGATTGATTAAAGACCTGTGTGTCACTTTAGTCCAATATCTTGCCAAAAACATCCTTATGGATATTGTAGTTGCTAACATCCCACCAAAGTATGGCATGTTGCTATCTAGATCATGGGGAGCCAAACTTCAGGGATCTTTACAATTAGATATGTCGTATGCAACAATCTCTATTTTTGGACAACGTAAGAAAGTATACCGAGAAACCTTATTGAAATATATGGTAAGTAGCCAGGATCAACCTTAAAACTTTCCCATCTACTCCATACACTTAGATATTGATTCTTTTATCCTGTATAATGCTGATCAAACACAAGAATTTTTTTTAGACAATACTAATACAGAATCAAAAGAAATTGCAATTTCTACTCAAAATGAAACTAACTAGACTACAAAACTGTTAAATGAACAAGATGGTCAAATTGTTGCAAATGATGAAAAGTTTGTTGCACCAGATAGTGTAAATATAGATCATGGGATATTATGGCATTTAGAATTTGATGGACCAGTCAATAGGTTAGGAGCAGGGGCAGGTGTGTGGATATATAATTTGGAAAATAATTACTCAGAAGGCCATGCATATAGATTGAATTTTAAATCTACTAATAATATGGCCAAATATGAAGCATTAATTTTAGGTCTTAAGTTAGTTAGGAATCTAGGAGCTAAAAGAGTTTCTGTCATGGGAGACTCTGAACTGATTATAAAATAGATTGATGTTGTATATATGACAAAGGACCCTAGATTAAGTTGTTATAGGGGAACTATCGCAAAAATACTTAACACTTTCATAGAAACAAAACTTGCGGTAATCCCTAGAAAACAGAACATGCAAGCCCATAGTTTAGTGATGTTTGCCAGCACCTGCAAATTACCCTTCCAACCTAACCATTAATACACTGCTGAAGTTAGGCCCAGACCTACAATTCTAGATAATTTGAAGAATTGGCAAATATTTTCTAATGATAAATAGATAAATAAATTTTTAATTTTAGAAGAAGAGTTTGTAAATAACAATATAGATACTGATACATCAATAGATCCTGACACTAAGAGTGGCATAGAAATAAATGAGATAGAAGGTGATGAACTAGATAGATTCAACCCAACTAAATTTACCAAATCAGATGTAGATAACTTAGAGAAAATGGAGATTGATAAAATAATTAGTGAAGAAACCGAAGTAATTAATCTCAAAGATAACTTCTTACCAAAGGGATTAACCCCTCTGGAAGATTTATTTGATTCAAATGATGTTCCTAGGAAACCTAAAATGGAACCATTAAGGTCTGATATAGAGGAATGTAATATAGGTACCGATGAAAATCCTAAATTGATCAAACTTTCGAAATCATTACCTCCAACTGAAAAAGTGAAATACATTGAGTTGTTGAAACAATTTCAGGATGTCTTTGCTTGGAGTTATGAGAACCTTAAATCCTATGACATCAACATCATCCAACACACAATTCCTATTAAAGAAAATCAAAAGCATTTCAAACAAAAACTTAGAAGCATTAATCCTGTCTTATTACCGGAAATTGAAAAAGAAATTTAGAGGATGTATGATGCCAAAATAATTGCACCAATCTATTTTCTGATTGGGTCTCAAACTTGGTGCCAACTAGAAAGAAAACTGGTGAATCAGACTCTGTGTGGATCTCAGAAACCTCAAAAAAGTGTCACTAAAAGACAATTACGCTTTCCCCAAAATGGACCACATTTTAAAGAGAGTAGTTGGATCAACCAAAATCTCATTGTTGGATGGGTTTTCTGGTTACAATCAAATCTTGGTTCATCTAGATGGCCAACCCAAAACTGCCTTTACTACTCCTTGGGGCACATTTATGTATGTGAAAATGCCTTTTGGGCTGATGAATGCAGGAGCCACTTTCCAGAGGGATATGGATATAGCCTTTGCAAAGAAATTCATGATTTCCTTGTGATATACCTAGATGATATCACTGTATTTTCAAAATGTCATAATCAACATTTGGATCATCTAAGGCAAGTTTTTATTAAATGCAGGAAGATTGGAATCTCCTTGAACCCCAAAAAGTCCTTGTTTGGGTTAGAAGAAGCAAAAGTTTTTAGGTCACATAATTTCAAAAGATGGTATAAGAATAGACCCTGTGAGAATAGAAGCCATCGTGCAAATAAAACACCCCAGGAACATTAGAGATTTACAAGATTTCTTAGGAAAAAATAATTTTCTTAGAAGATTTATATCTAATCTAGTAGAATTAATTAGATCACTAAACAACATGCTGAAAAAGGACTCCACCATAAAATGGATTGTTGAGGCTAAAAAATCCTTTGAAGAAATTAAACTAGCCTTGGCTAAAACACCTGTGTTAATTAGTCCTAAATTTGACAGAGATTTCATATTGTTTTCCTTTGCTTTTGAGCATACAATCGCTGCAATTCTATTGCAGAAAAACGACCAGGGCTATGAACAACCCATTTCTTTCTTCAGCTAAGCCCTGAGAGTTGTCCCCTTGAAATATAGCATAATGGAAAAACAAACTTTGGATTTAGTCAAAGCCATTAAGGATTTTAGGGTATACATCTTATATTCTCATATAGTAGCCTACGTTCCCAATTCAGTAGTTAAAGACATCCTAACTCAGGATGGTCCTGATGGAAAGAGGGGAAAGTGGATTGCTACTATTTTAGAGTATGATATAGAAATCAAACCTACTAAGTTAATCAAGGGCCAAGGTTTAGCCAAGCTCATGGCTAAATCAAACTGTCAGGCCTTGGATATAAACTTTATTGCAGCAATCAATAATGAAGAGGAGATGGCGACTCCACTAATTAGGCAGGCCTTTCTTGAATCACCTTGGTATGCTGATATTATTTATGTTTTACTAAATTTACATGCTCCTCCTGAATTATCTAGGAGTAAAAGTAGGTTTTTGAAGATGAAATCCTTGAAACTTTGTATATTAGACAATGCTCTGTTTTGGAGAGATCATGAAGGTAATCTTCTAAATTGCTTATTAAAAGATGAGGTTGACAAGATCTTGGAAGAATTTGCAAGTGACTGTGGAGGATACCTTTACTAGAAGACCACTGTAGATAAAATCCTTAGAGCTGGTTTCTATTGGCCTACCTTGTTTGCTGATGTCAAAAAATATGTGACCTCCTGTCACAAATGTCAAATTTTTGAGGGGAAAAAAAACTCTTACCTTTACCCCTCAAGTCAATCTCTATGGAAATACCTTTTCAACAATGGGGTTTAGACTTCATTAGTGAAATTCACCCACCCTCCTCTGCCCAGCACAAATGGATCCTCACAGTCATAGACTACTTCACAAAATGGATTGAGGCCATACCTTCAAGGCAAGTCATAGATACTGTTATCATAACCTTCCTTGAAACCAATATTTTATCAAGATTTAGATGTCCAACTAAGCTCATTACTGATAATGCAGCAGCCTTTAAATCCAAAAGAATGATAGATTTCTACAATAAATACCATATCACCCTTGGCCATTCCACAACATATTACCATCAAGGTAATGGGTTGGCAGAATCCTCAAACAAAAGCCTAGTAAACTTCATCAAGAAGTTACTAGAGGACAATAAGAAAACTTGGAATAAAAAGCTAGTCAATGCCTTATGGGCAGACATATTGAGTACTAAGAAATCAATTGGTACTTCTCCCTATCAACTAGTTTATGAGATGGAAACTGTCTTTCCATCCTCTTTGGGAGTACCAGTAATGAAGATACTTCAAGAATTGCAGGTTGAACCAAATAATATCCAAAGAAGAATCAACCAAACTATGCATCTACAACAAACCAGAGAAGAGGTCTATGTTAGGTCTCAAGTTGTGTAGGAAAAGATTAAAAATATTTTTGATAAGAGAACCAAGGTTGAAGATTTCTACATTGGTGACAAAGTGCTCAAGTGGGATTCAAGGAGGGAAGACAAAGGCAAACATGGGAAATTTGATTTCCTATGGAAAGGTCCCTATGTCATATTGCTTACAGAGGAAATAATGCTTTCTTCTTGAGAGAAATTGATGGTACAGATGTAGAAGGTGGGCTAGTGAATGGTCGAATGCTAAAACATTACTTTGATCCAAGTTACTTATTTTCATTTGCCATTTGTAGCTATTTTATTTTAAAAAAGTCTAGTTTGGATTGGATGGTGATCTTTGAAGTTGAAGCCCGTAGAGAAGGCCCCAAGATTTAAAAGATTCACTATCATAAGTATCAATAATGCAGATTCATAGAAGGACACTTTGCAAAGTAACATCAACAACAATTCAAAGGCTACTGATCTTTAGAGTTCTTGACATTTCACTAGAAAATTCCATCCTCAAGTGGACCCACTATTAGGTTCATATACCAATAGGAGTCATAATTTTGAATGACTAAGGTTAAGCCTTGTAATATTGTACATACCTTTGCTTTCTGCAAATGTTTTCCATATTAAAAAAAAAAAGAAAAAAAAAAGAGGGTATGTCCTACAAGAACAATCAAAGGACAAAAAGGATAAGAGAAGGTCAAAAAATGAAAATATATGAACCTAAAAAAAACAAAAAGAGACCATGAAAGTGTGCAAGTCTAAATTCCACTACTATTTACTTTTATGCATAATAATGATTGTGTGCAGCTTGTTATTCATGCCACAATCCATGGTAATCAAACTGTTTAATATTGATTATATTATGCTTTGAATTTTATGTTTATAGTTAGAGAATAAAATCTGACCAAACAGTTTAATCTTGGCAGATCATAGATAGGTAGAGAAATAAAAGGAGCTCATTAGTTTAATCTGAGCCCTTGGATGATATAAGGTTAGAAATAGATAGTTTGTTTTATAAAAGAAAAGATAAAATAGGGGTTTGCTAGCCTAAATTCACCCAAAGAAATGAAGAAAACATGTTAGGGTAAGAAATGGGTAAGTAGAAGAAAGGTTGCTGAAGTAGAAAGTTGATTGGATCAAAACACATTCATCATGCTTAGACATATGTGCTAATATGTATGATCAATTATGAAGACAAAAGCAAAGGTTTACAAGTTAATTTAATTAACTCCCCCTCAGCCATTTTTTCATCCCTATACTTACTAATTTCCCCATCCGCAAGCATGTTCTAGTACTTTAAATCCTTCAAGTTAAAGAGGCTCAGAGCATTTCTCTGACTTTTGGTGGGACCAGACTCTCGGCTTAATAACTTATGGACATCAAGTGCTAAAATCCCCTTCATAAAAGTCATCCCCCTTCATTACCTTAATAAAACCCCTTTTCCTAAGGATAAATTTCATTTGCCTAGGAAAAGTGAAAACCCCCATGTAAATCCTATTTCACCCAAAAAACCCACAAAAGGTTTTATCCTAAGTAGAAGTGTTAAATGATTATGCAGGGCATCACAATGAACAAATCGCACCTAAAAATCATATTTTACACTATGCGTAGTGTATTTTACATTCCCGCACATTCATTTCATATTAACATGCTAATCTAATGTGTTACCTCTCCAATATACTTTTTCACGTATTAAATAAATCCTCCATATATAATATCCCACCCATAGTTTAATTATAAACTATAGTTTTACCCTCTATTTCATACTTCCTCGATGAACCCCTCTTAACTCACCAACCCTCGGTAAAGTTAAGAAAATCCCTTTGTTTAAACCCATGGTCCCACTCAATTAAAACCCTTCTGATCAGTTTAATCCTGTATTTAACCTATAATTAATCACAAACCACTTGTGATTAAAGCCTCGGCCCCCCTAAACTTTTTCCTCACCCCGTTCGTGCTATTGCACCACCCGATTGTCGTCCGATTATCAGTGCCCAAATCCGACGATTCACAGCCACATCGGGCTCACCTGATGCTCGACCTTTACCCACCCGATCAATTAAACCCGTGATTTTAAATCTGAATAAATCCCAATCCACCGAGGATTAAAGCTTTGCCCCCCCTGAAGCCCATGCTTTTATCACCCGTGCACCTCCCTCGCCCAACTACCATCAGATCACCATTCCCCTCATCTGACGGTTCACAACCATATTGGCCGTGCCTGATGGTCGATCGTTACCTGCCCGATAAAGCGGTTTTCCTCGGCCCCCCCGCCTACTACGTGTCAATTGCTGGAGTAGATTGGGTGACCTCTCCTCAATACTGCCTTCGCCACAAAAGCGGTGGGATGGCCTGGGAAATTTCCTCCTTGCTCAACTCGATGAACCAACTACTATTCATAATATAAATTTCTGTGCCAAATTTAAAATGTTGCCCGTTAAAACCCTAAAAACCCTAGTTTTCATTCCTTTTGCCCCGTTTCACAGTAAAACCTATCAAACCTTTCCAGTGCCACCCTGAACCTCTGCAACACAATTCGACATCTGATTACTTTCAAAACATTGCCACTACTCCTTCCCCAGACATCCTTGTGCAATAAAGCCATCAATTTCCTTTCCTTCCAACTTGTGTTTTCTTAATGATTGTTGTATTTTGCAGGTAATTAGCAGAAGATCAGAGCTTGGGTAAACAATTTTGATACTAGTCACAACACTTGTTTACTCCAAGACTCAGAAGGAAATCTATTAAAAAACCTTCCTTCAGAAGAAGAAAACAATTATAAACAGAACATAGAAAGAAACCATTCACACAAATACATTGACTGTTAAAACAAAGGAACCAGACAAAGCATATAGTCGAAAGACAAACAGATCAAACATACAAAAAGTTGATCAATATCCATTACCACATGCTGATATATATAAAAAACTAAATAATTTATTGTTGAAATACACAGTAAAAAGTTAAAATGTACAATAAAAGTAAAAAAGCAGTAAAGGATATTGACAGGTCATCAAAGTCAAAGAGTATCAGTGTCAAAGAGTATCAGATGAGAGCCTAAAGTGACTAAAGCCTCCAGCGTGAAAGTTCAAACAACAAAGAGCATAAAAGGGCTAAAATCTTCCTCAAATCTTCAAGAGTTGGAAGAGGAAATTCGAATTTAAGACTTAAAGGCCAAATATGATTTTGTTGGAAGCTTCAAATACGCCTACACATGTCACAAAACTAATCCAAGTTTTAGATATAAGTGAATATATGTTATTTTTCTAATATTTAACTGAAAATTCACTCAAAATACCTAAAGAACTGTGTTGGAAAATAATATGTCTAAACCCATATTTAATCATGAAAGTGGTCTCAATGCATAGTTATGGAGCTGCGAAATGTGGTAAATTATGAATCAAAGTGAAAGAGAGGAGGGTGAAATGATGCCATTTTGAAGACCTATCAATGGCATGGAGTGATGTTGCTACTACTAAATTGAGGCTATGAATTTCCTTAGATACTGTGCTACCCCAATGAAACTCCTAACCTCAGAAACATTAGTTGGCACTAGCCATTTCATGATGGGCTCCATCTCGACAAGATCTATCTTCAACTCTCCTCTACTTATCACATAGGCCAAATACACCTTAGACTATTGTGCAAACTCACAATTTTTAGATTTTCCACCAACTAATACTTCTTTAATACATGTAGAACTTGCATTAAATGCAAATGTGATCCTCTTAGGTGGCACCATGTACCAATATATCATCAAAATAAATAATTACAAATGAATCTATAAAAGGGTGCAGTATATCATTCATTAATCTCATGAATGTAGCTGGTCCATTACATAGGCCAAATGACATAACTAAAATTTCATACAAACCTTGTCTCGTTTTGAAGGTGGTCTTCTAGGCATCTTCTTCTATGAATTGAACTTGGTGATACCTTGACTTTAACTCCAACTTGGTGAAGTATCTTGGTTGCTTCACTTGTTCCAAGAAATCATCTATCCTGGGCAAGGAGTACTTATTACTAAACATAATTTTGTGTAATGCCCTATAATCAATACACATTGGCCAAGTCCCATTCTTCTTTGGAATAATTATGATGGGGGACCCACATGGTGAGGCACTTGGTCAAATGACACCCTGTTCCAGTAGTTGTTACAACTACTTCTTCACCCTGTTTTCTTCTATAATGGATTACCTTAACAACCCAATATTTGGAAATGGAGATTTTGATCTTGTGATCCACTTCCCTCTTGGGTGGTAGCTCTTTAGGCTCTTGTAACGCACCCCTGTATGCCTATAATAAATCATTTTCTTAATTTTTATGTTCCTTGGTACTTCCCTCGAGGCATGAATTTGTTCTCAGATACTTTCCTACAAGACCGAATTTCTCTTAGAATATTAAAACACACTTCTTGATCAATTTCTTGGCATGGTTAGTACTTACCAACAAAATTATAGACTTGCCCTTGTGCGCGTTGATGGTGAAGGTTTTTCCATCCTTGATGAGGTGGTATTAGTTGCCTCTTCACATGAATATTGCATCCCACATGTACATACAGGGAGTTCCAAACACCACTTCACATACATCAAGTGGAACTACATCTAGTTCTACTTCATCAATAAAATCGACACCGACAATAACTCTTATTTTGCGTTGCTTGGTAACCTTTATTTCCACTTCATTATTTACCCATCCCAATGGATATGGGATTGGATGATCATGAACTTCCAATCTCAATTTGTCGACCATCTCTACTGTAATGAGTTTCACCTATGATATTAAGTTGAACTTAGCATCAAATTTTGTCTTCTTGACCTATATCTTTATATTGAAGAGTTTGGTCGTCTCTTTCTCTTCCTATTATTGAATGTTACTCAGATTCAACCCCTTTTGCACTGATGCATAGACAATATTCTCATCCATGTCTAACTACTTTCCACTTGATTGCTCAAATTTGTGACCATGAGATTTTTCTTTTTCTTGCCTTTCTTTTGGTTCTTCAAGTTGAGTTATGGATGTAGTTTCCAACACTTCTCTTATGCATGACCATCAATGTCACAGTGATTGCAGTGGTTGCTGGGATATTTTCATTGGTGTGTTGTAGCTACTATGATTTTTTCCTCTCCCCCTCTCCATTTCTTCTTCCCTTCTTTTGAAGCTTTTTGGTGTTCCCTCTAGTTCGACCCACTTGATTTCCCTTTCTTTTAGCCTATGTTTTCTAGGTATTGTGCCTATATATAAGCCTCATTAATCATTTTTGGTTTAAACAACATGAATTAATTTTTCAAATGGTTGTGTATACCCCCTAGGTAATTGAGGAGTACATCTAGGGTTCTTGGGAGTGATACCCAACATTATTTCCATCTTCCTGAATTTTGTGGTCTACTCCTGTACACTTTTCCCCTGCCTTTTATTGAAGTAATACAATTGGGTCCATTAGTCCTCTACATAACCAATAAGGTATAAATAGGACTTTATGAGAGTCTTAAAACCCTCCCACTTAGTCATTTGAGGATTCCCATCTAGCCTTAGGGTTTTTGTATTGATTTCCCACAAGATTATGGCATGACCCTCTAGTTTAAAATAGGAGAAATAAATTTGTTGTTCTTCCTATATGTGATGAATTCTAAAATAAACCTATAATTGTTGCAACCAGTGACTTAAATCCAAAGTGTCAATCTCACCTTCATATGGCTTGATGCCAACCTTCACTTCCATCTTGAATAGGAACTATGAATGGTTCATGTAACTTGAAGTGCATTATTCTTTTTCTGAATCTCTCTTAGTCTCCTTCCTTGGTTCTTCTTGATCCCCCAATGTTACCTCTAATCCAACCTCTAAGTTGGAACATCCATATTCTCTAATTCCAAACTGATTTTCTAGAGATGCCATGAGAAGATCCATATTATGACTAAAATCTAGGACATGCTTCTCCAACCTTGCGAATCTCTCCTTTGTCAGATCTTGAGAGTTATTACTAGGTTCATCGATCATGGCTAGGGTTTTGTGAATTTTAGCCAAGATGATATGAATCTCCTATAATTTACCACAATATACCCAAATAGACCTACTTTTATACCAATATGATTCGTAATTTTCCATGGATATTCCAATTAATAGTAAATCACACTGGATGTGATAAAGAAAATTTATTGAACTCTGAAATATTTACTATGAGTCTTATTTTTTCCTTATATTTATGGAATTATTAAGCTATTACTTACTACGTGTGCTTGGAAAATATAAATATGTAGAAAATACAGAAAAAATATAACAATAACTTGTAAAACCACGATAATACAAGATATGAAATAAGAAACCCTTTCATGAGAAAACCTAGCTGGAAGGTGAGGCTACTTTACTCTCTTTTTCTCTGAATGGAAATGGATGCTAGTATAAAAGAGTGAGACCATGGCGTATGGGCTACTATAAAACACAAACCATCTCTATCTCTCTCTCTCAGCTACTTTGCTCATCTATGGAACAAAATCCACTCAAATAACATGGACTATCTTTTCTTCCTAATGACCCAGTTATAACACAACACAATAGCCAAACAGGGGTTAAATTTGAGTCATTCAACGCTTAATATGCATTAAAACTTGGTCCATATAGAGTATTCTTCATACCCTTTTTCCATGAGTAATATGGGTTGATGTTGCATCTGCTAAAATTATGGTGGTCAATTTTGATAGGTCAATTTATGCAAGGCATAACCTTCTAATACGAGCTCCGATTGAGGTGATTCTTACATCGTTGGAAAGGTATCAATGTGTAGATTATGAAATTTTGGTCAATAATAAGGTTAGTGTTATAAATAATATCACACTTAGAGGGGGGTGAATCAGTGTAATGGAAAACTTATAATTTGAAAACATTTCATCAATAAATAACCATCTAACAGTGTACCATAACAATTTGCGTCATAACAATAAATGAAACCATGCATTAAGAAGCCATCATCACATGAACATAAGAGGACATAATATTTTACATGGAAACCCCTTTGGGAGAAAGCCACAATTTATTTTTCTTCTTCTTCTTCTTCAATTCATTTAGATATATTTGCAGAATTTGATTTGCTAGAGGCACCTACCCCCAAGAATTGCAATCAACTACTTGTAATAGGATACGACCTGATAGAGGTACCAACCTGGGAAAATATGCAAGCACCCACTTGTAATGAAATACAGCTTGATTGTGGCACCAACCTCGAAAATGTGAAAGTTGTGACTTGCGTGGGATTCAACCTGATTGAGGCCCCGACTTCATTGGAGGCACCCACCTCCTTATCCAACTTCATGTTGACCACTTTTCACAACATTTCAAACTAGTTCCACATAATCTTCAAACAATATAGGTCTTCAGAATTTATCATGTTGTTGTTGTAACAATGTTGTCATCAACCTTTGATATCCTGTTCATACCTTGTTACAACTTGTTCATCAGTATAGACACATAAAATTCTTCACGAAACCTGTTCTAGTCAATACTTAGTGAAATTTGCTCATAAGCCCCCAAAACAATTAAAACTGATTATGGACATCAAAAAATATATCATCAAGGATGTTCATGCCTTCATAAATGTTCACAACTAAATCCTTATCATCATGCTTATTTCAAAATCAAGTTTAGCTTCATAATGACTCTAAAAACTCTATAAAACCAAAAATTAAATTAAAGGTTTGATAGAATAATACAAAGTAGTGCACGCTCTACAAATTGGTTAGATTATGTTAGGAATTCTACAGAATGACCATCACTGATTGATTAAATGTTTGAAATTTTTTCTTTTCTTTGGCACAAATAAAAAATACAAAAGTAATCTTGTCATCAAGCTGGAACCCTTGACCTCATGGGGGCTAGGCTATCGCAAAACCAACCGTGTTACTATATTCCTCGACTGGGTATCAGAGCACTACAACTTAAATTACCAATGACCAATCATAGAGGTTTCAAGCCACAACAAACCATCCACATCAAACAAAGCTATGAGAAATCATGAAAGTTCCAAGCCACATCAAACCATCTACATCAAATAGAGTTGCGATTAATCACAAAGGTTCCAAGCCATGTTAAACCATTCATGCCAAGTAGAGCTATGGCCAATCACGAAGGTTCTAAGCCATGTCAAATCATCCATATCAAATAGAGTTATGACCAATCACATAGGTTCCAAGCCACGTTAAACCATCCACGCCAAGGAGAGATACAACTAATCATGGAGGTTCCAAGCCACACCAAATGATCTATGTCAAACATAGTTGCGAACAATCATAGAGGTTCCAACCCACATCAAACAAATCTACAACTAATGATAGATGCCACATCAAACCGTCCATATTAAAAACACGTTTGTTGCTAATATTGTCTAGTTAGAAAGCTACAATCTATCACAAAGGCCATGTTAAATCATCCACGTCAATAATATCTTTGTTGCCAAACCTGGCTAGTTATAGAGATATGACCAATCACAATGTTTCCAAGACACATAAAATTGTTCATGTCAATAGATCTATGATCATTTACAAATGCCACATCAAACCGTTCAAATCAAATATATGTTTATTTCCAATCTAGGCCAATTATAGAGCGACTACTAATCACAGAGTTTCCAAGCCATGTCAAACCATCCACGTCAATAGAGCTAAGCCCAATCACAAAGGCCACGTCAAACCATTCATGTTAAAAATATGTTTGTTGCCAATTCAGACAAATTATATAGCTACATCCAATCACAAAATTTCCAAGCCATGTCAAACCATCCACTTCAATAGAGCAATGGCCAACTATCCAAGAGAAATCGCAGAGCTACCACAAAGACAAACAAGGTCACAAGGTTTTTACCGTGAACTCTTCCAAACAATATTGCCTCAGTCTAGTGACAAAGACCATGCCCTCTTGTTGTTTACCATGATCTACTCACTTAAACAAGTCCATACCTCAACTTGAGATCTCAAACTAGTATATATATGTTTATGTGTGGACTTGAAATATGTGAAAGGTGGCCCAGGGGATGACCCTCGTGTAGGTAGGCTCAGGGTTTTTGACCCATATGACTCATACAACCAATCAATATGATCAATGTCCTAGAAAAAATAAAAGAACAATGGTTTTATCCCCTTTTACGCATGTGACTGTGCTATCAAAATAGGTGCTAATGGTCATCAATCATTTTCTTGCTGATGTCATAATTTCCACATGGCTCATTTGAAGTGGGCCATGTGTCATCAATATTCGTTCTCATTAACTGACCAAAAGTGCATTGTTGTCATGCCAAGTGACATCATGACTGGATGTCACATCATCATCACTGCCATGTGGACTTGTCATAACTCGCCACGTGTCCTTGAACTACCACTCAAATCTACGACCTCTTCAACTACTAGGTGCCCGACACATGTCATCCTTTCATATGTTTGATGGAGGAGGTTAAATAACATGCATCCTTGCATACTATCCACCTTACATGTTTTTTCCTGTCATTAGATAGGTTGAAAGATGCATGCTGTTTAATGACATTAAATAATGTGCATGTTTACATGACATCTGTTGTAGGTTCCACCATAGAACCATGTATTTGCCCAAAATATACTCATTTTTTAAACAAATTTGGTGTTTTTAGCCATCATTATGACTACTAACTTCCAAAATCATAACTTGTCATCTAGAAAGAGTTTTTCCAAGCATGAAATACTATTGGAAAGTTCTTGAAGAGAACTATCCAACCATACCATCCATGGATTAATTAGGAAATCATAATTGTGATAAAAATTTAATTAACTTCAAAACTATTTGAATTCACTTGATGTGGGTATGCTAGAGATCAGGCTAACATATTGCTTTCATTGGTTCATGAATGATATTGTTGTTTCCTTAGGTATCCCCTTTGAAATTAATGACACTTTTCATCATTTGAAAACACTATGCGCAACAATATCCCCTTTTGTCATTGATGGAAACACCACCAGACATTGATGACCATTCATGGCAATGCACCGAACTCCCCATAACATGCTGCTGGGGACTCCCCCTGATTACCTGCAAATATTCTTCTTTCAATATATGTTTGTCCTTCTACTGCTTTAATGTCTTCCTTGTAATTTTCCTCATTTATTCCCCCTTTGACATCAATGGAAAAGGGACATGGTTTCCTATTAATATTTCCATGACTATGTGTAGACCCGACCTACTATAAATGGAGTCTCCCCCTAAGACCATACTTCCTTTTCTTTTTGTCTGAAAGCGCCTGCCAATTCCCTCCAATTGATCTTAAACTATCTTGTGAACCCGATTCTTGCTAAAATATTCCCCTAAATCATATTTCCTATTGTAAGAAACTCCCCCTATCAATATACTTTCACTTTATACACATCTTCCTTCTTCATAACAATAACTGCTTTCCTACAAATGATCATCCTTCCTCCATAATATTACTTCTTCAAGTTTCATTTCAAATAATTATAATATATATATAAATAATATATATATATAATATATATATAATATATATAATATATATATATATATAATTACATATAATATATTATATAAATATATATATAGATATTTTTTGAGTAAAGAATAAATCTATTAAGAAAGGAAAAAGTATAGTACAAACAAGCCTGGAAACAGGCAAAGCAAAGAAGCAGGGGAACCAGAGGTGAAAGGAACTCAACCTCGTTCCAAAGAGAGATAACAGGGAATGGCTAAAGAGAGCAAAGGATTACATCTGAAATAACTAAGCAGAGAAGCTACCCCGAAGGGTTGTTTTCTACAAAATGACATTTCTTGCCTTTTTTCTTGCTTACTTTTGTCCACCCATTGGAGCTTGGCTGACTAGTAACAAGTTGTAGTTCATTCTGTTCTGACGGCTGAGCGTCTTTCTCCGAGTTTGAAGACGAAGAGAGATGAGAGTGCTTCTGGGAAAGCTGAGGGTTGGAGGGAACCTCCGGAACAGCTGAGGGAGCGTTCCTCGGAATGTCCTCATTCTGCATATCAACGTCAATTTCTTCATCAACCTGCACATCTGCCTCAGAGTCCTCCTCCTCCAAGGCCGAGAAGTATAAGTCATCCACCGATCGAGGAGGCTCAAATGAATTCCACCTTTTGGATTTGGGCTTGCAGTTTTGATTCTTCTTTTTATCTTTAAACTGCGAACATGTACTCTGAAGGTGCCCTGTTTGATGACAATGGCGACAACGGAAGGCTGTATTCTCGTAATCCAGTGACTGAGTCCAGTGGAAATCCCCAAACTTGAGGTTAATCTGATCCGGCAATCCTTTGCTGATGTCTATTTCTGCACACAGTCTGCCATAAGTGAAGAGACCGTTGTCCCTTCTTGAGGTATCTCTAGCCAGGTATCGTCCCAAAGTATTCCCAATGGCTAAGAAAACAGAGAAGTCCCAAAAATGAGCCAGAAGATTCGGGAGCCTGACCCAAATGGGAAGCTTGGAGATCACTGCTGTTTAAGGGTCGAAATCAGGAAACCAGGGGGTAAGAAAAAGCCCCGCCGTACCCCAGAACCAAGGGCCTCCCGTTAAGGCTTTCTGGTAGTCTTCGTTTGAGTAAAAAATCACCAGGAAGAAACCTTTTGAACATAGGAAGATTTTGCATTTTTTAGTCCAAGAGGAATGAACCCAGTGATAAAGATCTACTGTGCAAGGCCATAGCCCATTAAATCTGCATATGAGTGCTGATTCTGCAAGAATCTGGTACCGGTTTTCAACCCTGGGATTAGAGAGGCTAATGGAGAGAATTTCCTCTGCTTTTTCAACCAGAAACGGCTTTGGAACGCCATTTGGTTGCGTTGCCGAAGAAGAATTCTGAGGTTGGGCAGCGTTTTTGCGTGCTGCATCTTTGTAAGAGAAAGGTGGGGCAGAGGAGGTTTGCCCGAAGGAGCCACCTCTTAAACGGAAAGAAACCCCAATGGAGGCGTCCTTCTGAATGCTGTAAAAGGAGAGAGAAAGGGGCTGCATAAGTTGCTTACCCTTGTATAGAAGTCTGAGGCAAGAGGATGGAATCCCCAACCTACGTTCCGGTTTTTGCAGAAGATCCTGCACAAGATCTGCTGCATGCACCCATATCATTGTCGTTTTACCTGAAAGATTGACTTGGATCTGAAATGCAGGGGATTCTTCATGCAGATCTGGCTTGTTCAGGGGAGAGAGCTGCTTCAGATTTGAGCTCATTTGACACTGCCCCCTGATAATAGCTTGCTCGTAGATCTGGGTTTTTTTGAGGCACCAAGATCTGCAGAAATGACAGTCATTCATGGTCTGGACGCCTGGTTCAGAACTGAACCTTGACCCTGCAAACACAGCTTGGAATAAATGGGAAGAAAAAGAATCATGAGGACATAACGCTATTGACCTTGCCATAGGGTCCGTATCTTGACGCCGGATCTTGGGGGTTCGATGAATGCAGATATGAAATAACTGCATATCTGTGACCCCATTGAGCAGATCTGAAATTTTGGGTCCCTCAGCTTGGAAACCGCTGATATCTTTCATCGGAATAAGCTCCCCATCCCTTGCACGTTCAGAGATTCGAGCGCCAGGATGGAGTATGGAGTCTTCAAAACCTTCTGCGCAGAGGCGGATTGTGTTTTCCTTCTTCAAGACTCCGAGTTGCGCTGGCAAGGAGACTATGACCCAGCGGAGAACTTGGAACCCTATTACAGGCAGAAAAACTCAAATAATTATAATATTGAAGAAGCCTTCCCTAAGGGATTAGATTTGAGGAGTCAGATCTAACCTTGGTGCTTCTTGTTTCATTCTCCATCCCATAACATTCATTCTTATGTTAATCGAGAGTCACCCTCCCTTGTGCCATCTCAAGTTAAGTATGTAGTCATGTGTGTGTCCTTCATTGCGACATATGTAACATTCAATATTGGGCTTTAACATTTGCAAAAATGACCCATATGATTTATTTATAATTTGATCCATATGCCTAAGCTTGGGTATTTGATCATATCCTCTATACCTAGTGGCATAAGAGGGTCTTGATTTGACATATCTTCTGAAGTTGTTCCTTGGAAGAGCCTCATCCCTTTGTTGATTTTTGATTCTTGCTCCATTGCTAGTTGTGGGTCTTTTGTGAAGATTTTCTATCATGGAAGGTTATATATTTTCATTATGATTCCTTCTCTTTTATGAACTTGATGTTCCTTCTGGAATCATTATAAGGATCATTAGAATTGTTGAAATGGACATGCTTGGGATGATTCATCACCTACTTAAGATATTCAAATGAGTTGCTGTTGTACATAATGAATGCCTCACTGAGTTTCTTAGGATGATCTTCATTTGATGTTCTTGAAGGAGATTTACCTTTGAATGTCTCACAACCTTCTTGATAACCAAGACATGTTTTGATGAGAGGGGATCTTTGAATACCGAGAATATTATCTAGAGACTTAGACCCTTTGTGAAACTTTAAGTTGTGTTTGAGTTATTCCAATTCTTGTCTCAAAAGCACAACTTCCTCTTCTAATGTTTCACAAAGTTGTTCCTTCTCATTTAGTTGTTTTGACAAAAACTCCTTTATCCTTTTAGCTTCCTTTAGTTCAACCTTGAGAGCGATAATTAAACCTTCATTTATATATTTTCCTTAGAGTTGTTGCATTAGTTGACCTTCCTCTTTCTAAGGGTTTTTATTTCTTTCAATGTAGTTCTAAGTTCTCCTTCAATTTCTCCTGTTTCAACGAATATCTCACTTTTTTCATCATCAGTCACATTGATTCATTGCTCTCATAATCACTTTCTTCTTTTGAGAAGAAGTTATTCTTTTTGGAATCACGTTTCTTCTTTTGATTCTTGGGCTTGAATATTACTTAGTCATGTCTATCATCCATAAGGACATTTAGAAGCATAATGTCCTATTCTTCCACATTCAAAGCATTTGAAAGGAAGCTTACCTTTAAACTTCCTAGTTCTTCTCTTCATCTTTCTGACGAACTTGGCTTCTTATTCATCAAGATTGTTATTGGAGTTTCTTTGATCCTCATGCTTGCTTCCTTCTTTGGCTGCTTCCTTGATTCCTATTTTGTCTTTCTCTATCCTTAGTTCATATGCTGAGAATGTTCCATGAAGGACATCCATGTTCATTTTATCCATATCTAATGTCTCTTCAAGGGATTATTCTTTGGGATTGAATCCTGAAGGAAGAGATCTTAATATTTTTTGAAAAACAACCTCATCCTTTACTTCTTCATTGAGACCAACTATTTCTGTAGGAGGAGTACCAAGAACTTTATAATCAATCTAAATAACTGTCCAATCATCAACACATAAGGGAATGAGGTATGTCTCCATTCTTATCTTCCAGAAAGCATAGTTGTATCCATCAAACAAAGGAGGCTTGCTTGATGATTTGATAGTGGCCATTTTTATTGAAATCAACCTTCCAGTAGTTAATTATTATTGAAGGCACCCACTCTAAAACAACTTGTTAGAATAAGGATCACACTCAGAGGGGGGTGAATCCATGTAATGACAAACTTATTATTCAAATAATTTCATCAATAAATAATCATGTAGTAGTGTACTATAACAATTTTCATCATAACAATAAATGAAACCATGCATCAAAAGGTCATCATCACATCAACCCAAGAGGACATGAGATTTTATGTGGAAACCCTTGTAAGAGAAAAACACAATTTCTTCTTCCTCAATTCACTTACATATATTTGTAGGCTCTGACCTACTGGAGGCACCCACCCCCAAGATGTTCAAGCAACTACTTGCAAAAGGATACAAACTCATTGAGGCACCAACCTCGAAAAATGTCCAAGCACCCATTTGCAATAGGCTACAACTTGATTAAGGCACCAACCTTGAAAACTGGTAAGATTCAAATTGCTACAAGATTGAAATTGATTGGGGCACCAACCTCATTGGAGGCACCCACCTCCTTCTCCAACTTCAAGTGGACCAATTTTCACAATATTTAAAATTAGATCCACATGCTCTTTAAATAATATAGGTCTTCAAAACTGATCATGTTGTTGTTGTAAACGTGTTGTCATAAACATGTCATATCCTGTTCATACCCCGTTACAACTTGTTCGTCAATTTGGTCACATAAAACTCTTCCCGAAACCTATTCTGGTCATATAAACAATACTTGTTGCAACCTGCTCATAAACCCCCAAAACACTTAAAAATAATTTTGGACATAAAAAATATAACATCAAAGCTTTTCATGCCTTCAGAAATGTTCACAACTAAATCCTAATCGTCATGTTTCTTTTGGAATCAAATTTGGCTTCACAATGACCCAAAAAACTATATAAAACCAAAAATAAATTAAAGGTTTGATGAAATAGTATAAACCAATGTACGTAAATTGGTTAGATTCCATCAGGCATTCTATAGAATGGCCATTGTTGATTGATTAAAGTTTTGACATTTTGGCTTTCCTTTTGCGCAAATTAAAAATACAAAAATAATATTATCAACGAGTTGAAACCATTTAACTGACAGGGGTTGGGCTATCGCCAAACTAACTGTGCTACTATATTCCTCAATTCAGTATTAGGGTGCTGCAACTTAAATCATTGATGATTAATCACAATGGTTACGAGCCATGTCAAACAAAGCTGCAACTAATGACGAAGGTTCCAAGCCACATCAAACCATCAATGTCAAACACAATTGTGACCAATCGTAAAGGTTTTAAGCCATTTCAAGTGATTCATGTCAAGCAGAGTTATGACCAATCACGAAGGTTCCAAGCTAGGTAAAACCGTCCATGTCAAACAAAGCTAAGACCACTCATAGAGGTTCCAAGACACGCGAAACCATACACGCCAAGCATAGCTATGGCCAATCACGAAGATTCCAAGCCATGTCCAACCATCCATGTCAAACATATCTACATGAAGAAAATCCTTGAAACCTTGAAACTACTAATGAGAGAAAACTGATCACAAAATACACAAGGTTTCTCTACCAAAAATTTGTCGAAATAAAACAATGAATAGAAACACAATCACACATAGAGCACACTAATTTATCTGGGTGACCCATCTAGGAAAAACCCATGCTTGCTTGTATTAAATAAACTAATAAGTCTGATCTATTACAAAGAAAATACTTCAATCTTCAAGCTCCCTGCAATACCAATAAAATATCTACAAGACTTGCCCAACACTTAGGCAAATAAGGCCTGCTAGGAGCTCCTATTTCCTAGCGCACATCTGCACTAAAAAATAGGAATTTCTCCTATTGCCTTGCGCATTCCCAAGATAATTGCTCTGGTTTCTTCTCAAGCTCTACACACGAAAACGTGTGTACCATAATAAATATAATTTGTGCATTCATTCAATCTCAATAGGAAATTCAAATTGCATGACATACTAGGGATGATTTTAGCAGTTGCAACTAGTTAACTGAGAGTAATTTGAGTTAAAAGAAAGTCAACTACTCAACTAAACTCAAATATATCTCTATTCTGGAAGAAGAGATATGTTAACTAACAAACACTAGAGTTAACTCCACTAGATAGCTACTTTTAGCCATCAACTAGTCCACAACTCACTAAAAGCCATCTAACTCGAATTAACTGACAATAGCTCAGTGATAGGACACATCACACATGTTAACTAACAACTAACTCAAGAAACTATGAGATTGAATTCGAATTAGCATCTTTGACTAAGACACAAGTCAAAGAAGGCATTCCTTGCTACATTTTCAACACTGCGACCAATCACAGAGGTTCCAACCCACATCAAATAAAGCTAGAACCAATCACAAAGGCCATGTTAAACCATTCACATCAAAAGTATGTTTGTTGCAAACTTTGGCTAGTTACAGAGCTATGACCAATCATAGAGTTTCCAAGCCACGTCAAATTTTCCACGTCAATAGAGCTACGACCAATCACGTAGGCCATGTCAAAATGTTCATGACAAAAATATGTTTGTTTTGAATCTAGGATAGTTATAGAGCTACGAGCAATCACAAATTTTCCAAGCCACATCAAATTGTCCATGTTAATAGAGCTATGACCAATCGTCCGAGAGAAATCAAAGAATTACTACAAATCCAAATAAGGTCACATGGTTTTGACTCTGAAACCTTCCAAACAATATTTCCTTAGTTTTGCCACTGAGGTGACACCTTATCGTTGTTTACCATGATTTGCTAACTTCACAAAATCCCTACCTTAGCTTGAGCTTTTGCGTATATATATGTTTATGTGTGGACCTGAAATATGTGAGAACTAACCCAGGGGCTGACCTTTGTGCTTGTACACTATAGGGTTTTGACCCATATGACCAAACAATGTGATCAATATCCTCGACGAAACAAAAGAACAACGGTTTTATCCTTTTTATCCATGTGATTGTGCCATAAAACTAGGGGATAAGGGTCAATGGTCATCCGCCTATTGAATTCATCATGAAGTCATACTTTCCATATGGTTCATTTTAAGTGGGCCATGTGTCATCAAGATTCTTGCTCATTGGCCAACAAAAGTGCCTTGTTGGCATGTCGTGTGGCATCGTGATTAGATTCCACGTCATCATCATTGGCATGTGGACCTGTCATAACTCACCACGTGTCATCCTTTCATTGGTATGATGGAGTAGGTTAAATATCGTGCATATACACATACCATCCATCTTACATACTTTTTCCCATCGTTGGATAGGCTGAAAGGTGCACACTTTTTAACAACATTAAACAATGTGCATTTTTACATGACATATGTTGTATGTTCCATCATATAACCATAGATTTGCTAAGAAAATGATCATTGTTTAAAAAATTTGGTGTTTTTAGCCCTCATTATAGTTGTCAACTTCATATGGGAGCAGTTTTTCAGGTGTGATATAATGGTGGAAAGGTCTCAAAGAGGACTATCCAACCATATCATCCATAGATTCATTGTGACATCATAATTGCGACAAAAACTCAACGAACTTCGAATCTTTTTGGCTCACTTGATGAGGACATACATGAGATCAAGCTAAAACACTTCCATTGATTCATGAATGATATTGCTGCTTCCTTAGGTATCCCTTTTGGCATCAATGACACATGTTGTCATCAATGACACATGTTTTCATCAATGACACATGTTGTCATCAATGACACATGTTTTCATCAATGACACATGTTGTCATCAATAACAACATTATGTGCAATAGTTAAAACCACAAAAATTAGTCATTTAAGGCCTCAAATTGGATCCTAAAGTTTTTCACTTGAAATTTTCTAAATTGGGACCGCTGATAAAAATGAACTGCAAGTTTATTCCTCCAAATTTTCCACTCTAAAAGTATTAATATGAATGAAAAATAATATATCGGATTCAATCCAAATCATGTAAGGGATAGTATGGATCCTATTTCCTATTACTATGCTTGTTGGTATTAAAAATCACACATTCTATTATGAACCTAGCTACACCTCCTTGCATCCTACACCAATGCATATACCTATGAAAGTTGGCCAATGTATTCCCAACACCAAAATGCACTATAACCTTGGATGTCTGACCCTCTCTCATTTGATGTGGTCGCTCACCTCTAGCAACATATAACTTTTCTTGCCTGTAGAGTAACCCATTATGGAGATAATAGTAAACTGTGTTATCTCCATTGTATACATTTCTCTGGTTCTACAACTATTGAAACTCCTCCTTGAAGTCCTCATCCTCTGTATATGCCTTTATGTATGTACCATTTGTGAAAGGCTCCATGTGCATCAGAGTTCCCATAGTTGTGTTCTTTGATGTTGTTGTCCTTGAAAGAATGTTGGTCAAGTTGTTTATGTTGTCCTTCTTATACTTGATCAGTAAATGTAACTATTATAAAAACCCATCCACTTGTAACAGCGTTACAGGTCTATTTGGGCACATCACTCCCAACGATAAGATCAATACAATTAGGGCTTATCAAACCCTAATTCAGTTGTTACATGCCCTTAACAGGTCATCAAATTGAATGCTTCCATCCATGAAAGTTTCCTAGCTTGAAACCCTGCTGAAATGACTCCTTGGGACACTAGCATAACCTTGGTCAGGGGTAACTGTGATGCAGAGTAGGTAGGCCCATTCAGGCCTGCACTAAAGTGCACTTAGGCCCACTTTGACCCGTGCTGGGCGAGAATGAGCGAAATTGGCATTGGATTCTGAGAATATTCCTTGATTCTAGAGCATTCTATAAGGATGCCCAACTCTTATCTCATCCTATGAGGTCAACTTTGGATAGGCTATGGATCAATTACTCCTCTATCCTTTCATCCCTTTCTCCATGGAAACTAACTCCAATTTTGGAGAACCATTCAATGCCCAATTTATGACATAAGCGCCTGCATTTTCCTATAAATTGACCACTCATCATAGTGATCGGGGGGGCTAGAATCTGAATTTTGTAAGGAAATTCTACTGGTTTGAGAATTGAGTTCATGTCAAGCAATGTTATCCCGCTGGAGTGGTATGCTTTTAATGTGGCAAAGGTTAGACTGAAGCTAGAGGAGTGGCACAAGATCGAACTGTATTGGGTGATACTCTTCCTTCTACATTAATAAAGAGTTTATTCCTTTTCTCACATTATTGTTCATATCTATGATGCTTATGTGTTTCAATGTCTTGGATTCCATTAGACTATAGTAGATAGATCATGTGTGCTTTGATCGTTTGTTGTTTCTGTTTCTCTTGATACAGGTACCAATTGAGCGGGTTTAGTTCAAGTGGGAGCGACATGAGCAATTCAAAGAGGATTAAGGAAGAGAAAGACTATAAGTAAGTTCCTTCATCTCATCTATCTACTATAGGAAAAGGTTGAAATACTTTCTTTCTGTTGTTCTAGGTGTAGCTACCCACCTAAGGAAAATGTGTTTATCTGTAGATGCAAATTCCATATAACAAATTGGCGACTCCACTGGGGACCGAACCCAGAATCTTTGGTTTCATAGAACATAGCCTTATCCAATCTTAGGTAGAGACAGTGCTATGCAAAGCACTGTCTCCCACTCAGAACTGCGCTGGTCTCTCTCAAGCTAAAAAAACCCATCTTTTGCTTGATTTTTCCAAAGTTGCTTCTAATGTCGTTTGCTGAAAGATCAAAGTTTTTTATACCTCTGAAATCAATTTGAATTTCTTCTCCTAGCCCTACTTTGGCCTTGATTGTTTAGTGTTTCTTAAGATATTTCTTTATCATTATCAATTCATTGTCAAATTTAACTTACATTGATTAGTCTTTACTTTTTTGAAAAAGAATTGTCATAAAGTCTTAATTTCTTTCAAAAAGAAATTGTCATAAAGTCTTCGTTTCTTGTGAAAAGCATTGATTGATTGTGTTTGCATCTAGTTCCTTTTTGTTCATCTAAGCACTAAAGGGATTGAAAATAAAAACTTGCACTGTGCATATTATAATTTGTGAATTCTTGATAGGAATAGCTAGGGAAATTGCATTAGGTGTGCTCTTTGCTCTTTGTCAAAGATCTGATTGCTCTATCCCTTACTAGCTACAATTTTCATTGTTAATTGAATGAAAGAATGTTTCTCATGTTAGTTGCATTCTAGGAATTGCAAACATACATCACGTGGTGAAACTTGAAAGACAAACTCTTAAACACGATCAACTTAGAAGTTATTCAATTAACCTAATGGAGCATTGTAACTTAACACATACATTTAGAGGTTCTTGGCTAGAGATGTGTTCTGGCGTCGTAAAACATAGCAGCTGTCATTAATTGCCTGCGATACATTCCAAGTGCGATACCTCATTCCACATACATAAGTATGTCATAGCTCATCCACGTACCTTCGAGTATATAGGGCGGTGTTATAGTACGAAAAGTATAAAGGAATGCTCTCACTGTGCGGTTTCACATTAGACAGTGCTAATATGGATTGGGCCTCCACGTACTTTCAAGTATATTTGGGAGGACTACAGTTGGTTGCTATCCATCCATAGGTAATTGAGTCGGCCGCCTTGTATACTGTGATACGCTGAAAACAACATTCGGGGAGATTGCCTGCACGTATGTTAAGTCCTTGGTTTATGGAGGCAATATACTGTAGTTCATAGTTACTTGGTAATCCTTTTGCCTAGATTATCCCTATTTTGTTTTATTATGTTAGTTTGATTAAAATAAAATTAATTGACTGCGGATAAAATCCTCCACGTCACTCCTTAGTTGATATTAGGTTGAGACATATGGCAACAACTCTGGAGTCCACCGATCAAGGAATTCCTTTTGATGGGAATCCTAGTCCTTTTCCTCCTTTCGGAAATATTGGTGCTCCATATATGGCTACATTACCCCTTCCAGGATTTACCATCGGCTTGCCAGTATGGTTGTTTTCAACCTCCTTGGTTCAAAATGTCGTGATTTCTCCGCAATTGAGTATTCCTCCACTTGGACAAAATCAACCTCCAATTGATCCTAAAGTTGACCCTTTACCTTCTTCGTCGGTTGTTTCTTCCTCCCCTTCTTCCTCTTCACCCTGGTGAAAGTATTGACACTAGTAACCAGGAAGAAGAAGAAGAAAGGGGAAAAGAGGAAGAAGAAGAAAATTTAGCAGGGGACCAACCAAGCAACCATTGCTTCGAATGCAACTTATGATGAGAAACTATTTGATAAGCCTCACAAACTTCGATATCCTTACAAAATTTGTACGAGAGACCATCTTCTTCAAAATTGTTCTGGTATTCCTCAGATCTTAGAAGAATGGTCCTCTCATTCAGATCATCTCGTGTCATCAACTTCTGGAGATCATGCTGGTGACACATCATCAACTAGTGGTAATAAAGTTCATGGAAAGAAGGGTAAAGTTAAGTTTCCCTGTAGGTTATGTGAAGGGAATCACTCCATTCACCTTTTTCCCTATCCGGATGAAGCCCAAAAAGTGTTGGATAACCATCCTGCTTCTTCGCAGCGACTTCCATATGGTTACATGAGACTCTCCCTTAATCCTTCACTAGTTGATGAAGTGACTAACCCAAATCAACCGTTAGTCAAACCCACTCTCTCTGAATGTGAATCCCATGGGTCTATACCTGACCAATCACAGGTCGAGGAAACAACTGACCTGATTTCACCTTCAGTTAATCGTACCTTTCTCATAGAGAGTGAGTATGATACCACTTAGGTTCTTTTTGTTTCTTCATATTCCAATGATCTTGGAGGAAACCCTCCTGTTCCCTCAAGACAAGAGGAAAATCCTCCTGTTCTCATAACTCAAGGGGGAAATTCTACTGTTCTAATGGTAGCCCCTCCAAGTAGTCTGGTCACTTCCTTTGATTAGAATCGACTAGCAAGATGCTGTCTTCCTTCTTATGTGCCTTTCAGATCATAGTACATGTTTATAATATGATTCTAATTGGCACTATGATAGATGAAGGTGCATCTGTGAGTATCCTTTCCTCCACTGCTTGGCAAGCACTCGGTTCACTGCCACTTGTGCCTGTCACCCAGAATCTGTTGGTTTTTAATAGAGGAATCAGTCTGTTAGAGTCGGTCTAGTAGCCCTCCATCAGCGATCAAAACTCTTTGCATTTGCATAAGTAGGTGTCTCATCAGTGTCATCTCACTGCATTCCATTAGGCATGCCATAACCCT
>APFE030323940.1:93335-118630 GCA_000404065.3 Pinus taeda | reverse complement strand
GTGAAGACCGGGAAGTGGCTCGTAGGAGACCCGGTGATTTGACACCCATAGATCGAGAATCTATGCTTATTGGGGTCAATGCTCATTTGGAGAGGTTGCTAGCCAAGGCCAATAGAGATAAGGACCTGCTCCGGAATATGAAGAACCACTATTGGGCCCGAATGCACGTATGCAAGGCAAGAATGAAGGTGCTCCAAGGACGGTTGGGCCAAGGCACTCAAACGAAGAAAAAGGCCCGATCCCCTCCATATCTTGGTTGAGGCTTCCTTGAAGGAGCATGGTGCTAAATGACTCAACCCCAGCACAAATTTCAAAAAAAAAATTGAGCATTTTTGGTCATTTATGAATTTTTTGGTCAGAAAACAGATTTTCTTCACCAAGAGGTCGCGCACTGTGCGCGACCCTTTAGATTGGGAGGTCCATTTCAGGAAAAGTTTGCATTTTTGGATTTTTCATGCAACGATACACTTGCTCAATGAAGATCAAGAAATTTCACCAAGTTTTGAGCCTCCAGAAGGTCAAAAAACAAGCAAAAAATGACTTTCTGCCATCTTTTTGACACATAGGAAGCAGTCTTGGGAGATTGCAATTTTGGAGGGGCAAATGGACTCCAAATTCAGAGATTCTACTTGGGTTGGAAAGTAGAAATCTATACCTTTCCAACAAGCCCACTCTTAACTCATTTGGATACCTGGAAGTGCCTCAAAAGTTGCTCCAAAGGTGTGCGATCTCTTCAGAATCAGTGCGCGACCTCTTGGGCAATTTTCACAGAATTGTGCTTACAGCTCAGCAAAACGCAGTTTTGACTTTTTGGAGTGAATTTTGATCCTCCTTGATGTAAATGATGTAATTTTATGATATTTTGACACTTATTTATCTCTTCTAGAAGATTCATTCATGAGATGGGCAAAAATTTAATGAATGAATTGGTTTCCTAGCTTATAGAGGCAAGTTGTTTTCACTGCCTAGATTTTAGTGATCAGTTTGGAAATGGTTGAAACAGCTCCTAGGATAGTGAGCTCGACCCCTAGAGGCAAGGAAAGATGTTAGCTTTCCCATATTATGTACTTTCTTAGTCATTTTCATGGTTGGACTCTTGAGGGAGAAAGCTTCTATTGTATTACTAATTGTATCTCTGCAATTTTTGGCTAAGGAAGACCAAGGTTTTGCAGTACTTTTTGGGATTCTTGTGGTTACATGTATTGATGGTGTGCTTCTCAATGTACTTGTAAGTTTGTTATGTGAATCATATTCTTACTTTTTCTTCTGCAAATTAGGCGAATGAAGTGTTAAGGTAGAATTCATGGTTGTTATGCTCTGCCTTTAAGTTTGCTTATATCAAATGTTTTAGCTGTTGTAAAGGAGAATTCCAAGGTGCTGCTTTGCGTCTCCTTAGCTCTCACCAGTCATTCTAATGCCATCACAATCTTTCAATCAGGCATCAAATACAAGTCTCTACATTGCCCAAAGAAACCCTGCGAAACTGTGTCCAATCCGACCCAAAATTGCCTTTCCCCAATTTTCCACCAAAACTCTAAAAATCCCTAAATCAAACCTTTTTATCAATTTACTAGCCTAAAATCAGTGTTTCCACATTGGTTATCTCGCCCATTGAAGATCTTCACTGAGATAGACCGGAGAGAGCCCTCTCCTGCCCCGTAGGGCTAGCTACGAGGCTAAGTGGTTTGATGTTGCCTTGAAGTTTACCTTTTTCAGCCTGAGGTGAAATTTCAAGCGCCAACACCCCTTTCACACTATTTTCTCTCCTTTCGCGCTCCTATACCATGTCTTATGAACATCATAACCCCAGTCTCAAAATCTTTTGGTTACCTATATGGTAGTTGCAACCATTTCTTGATATCAACTATTTTTAGCACATTAAACATATTTAAATCAATAATACTTTTTTATATTCATTTTGATTTATATGTTCTTTTTAAACTTTCACAACGTAGTCTTTTTGTATTGGCAATAATCCTTGTACATCCTAGGGAACCTCTATATTTGAAGACTGAGTAATTGTGCATGAAGGCATGTAGAGAATGTGCCTTGAACTCTTCTACATATTGACAAGATGAAATCAACTGTAATGTCCCTTCCTAAGATAATTTTCCTTAAGTTTATTTCCACAACCTTGGCATTTTTGTTAACTATGGGACCCACGAATTTTTGCAGTAAGCCTTAGGAAAAAGGGAGGCCGAAATCTTTTTGCTAGTGGAGCATGGGGGCCACACTCATTTGTAAAATGCACTTGCTTAGGAGGAAATTCGAATTGCCAAGGAAGGGGGTCGAAAAGCTTGTTGGAGGGACTCACGTGGAAAAGGCAACTCAAAAATCATAAATAAAAGAAGCTCAACAACTTTTGGGGTATTTTTTCAATCATACGTTCTCTTGTTGCTCGAGTTGCTTAGTCGGGTCACACTGTTGTTCAGCGCAGAGCTTTCCAAAGGGAGAGCTCACCCTTATTTCGATGGACTTCGAGTGCTACCCTAGGGAGGAAAATTTTTGTCAAGTTGGTGGGGAGATTGGAGGAGATCAGAGCCCAAAGTACAGCGTTTCACTCAACCAACGTGTACTCCAGGAGGACACAGTAGTGGATCTCGTAGTGCTTATTTAATCTATCTTCTGGGCAGTGATTGCCGGGAGAGATTTTGCATAGAGGCTACAGGGGAATACCAAGCTAATTAGGGAGTTTTGGTGCAAAAGACTGTTGCTTGGAGGAAAGATGAATTTGTTCATCCAGGGCCTGCGTAGTGGTCATCTTCTGGGCACACGTGGGAGCTTGGGGGAAGTGTTGGAGAGCTGGATTTTGCCGGGAGGATTGAGGAGATCTTCTGGGAGGTGAAACTCCGCTTTTTTGGAGAGATTGGAGAGCTTTTTCAAAGAGATTGTAGACACGTTGTATTTTGCAGCCAGTTGAGACGGACGTGGTAATTGGGGCCAATTTTCAGAGGTCGGAACCAGAGCGAACCCTTTATAGGTTTTGGTGGGTTATTTGAGAGGATCTTGGGTGTAAATTTGCATAATTTTTTGAGCAACGGAGGTGGGCTTTTCAGCAATATCTTTCTAGCAAACAATGCAGTTTTCTAGGGCAGCGCAGGGCATCTTTGGAGCAGCTCATTCTCTCATCCAGGCATTCTATTTTATCACCTGGGTCTTGTCAAGCTTGCCATTAAGGCAAGCCCAGGTGCACTCCTTCCTTACCATAGTACTCTTGCCCCATATATTTAATAAAAATGGCTTAGTTGGATGCCATTTTTGGAGTTTATATGGGTGTTCACTAAATTTTCTGAATTTTTGTGTTGCGTGTACTATTTTAGCATATCATTGTTTTTCCTAATTAGGAACATTGCAGTGGTATCAAAGCTCAGATCTTGGCCCAGCTGTGGGAAAACTTTCCTATGAACGAGGAGGATAGGAAGAATGTTACTTACCGAAGACAAGGGTACCGGAGCGAGGAGAGGAAGTTGGAGATTACACTTGACACTGAGGCACATGGGAAGGCAGTAGTAGTGGCGAATATGGGGGAGCCAAAGAGTGAGGAAGCAGCATTTGATAGCCTCTTGAAGGCCCTAAATGATTTAGCCAAGGGACAAAAGGAGATGTTGGAGGAAATCAAGCAGCAGAATAGGGACAAGAGCATCCATTGTGAGTTCCTATTTGGAGAGACTTCAAGGACCTCAAAACAGTATGACCACCCATCACCAGCCACTCACCCACCAGCTCTCAATGGGCCAACCAAGACCACGCTACCTACCTTTCTACCTTCAGCACCTAGTGAGCAAGGTGGGCCAGTTGATCAGATACCCATGAGAGATTATTTCAGGGATTGGCAATCCATGGGGAAAGATTTCAAAGCAACCTTCTCCTACAGCGGTTAATGCCAACTCAAGTTGAATGAGAAAGGAAGGTACAGTGGGGGACTGAGTACACAGAGTTCAGAGTTGCAACGCACTATTGGGAGGATGTATTTCCCCACGTATGGTGGATCTACCAAGTGCACAGCTCGAGCTTGGGTGGAGAAGTTGGATACCTATTTCCAGCTTAATTGGATGACAAAGGTGGAAGCCATCAAAATGACTACCTTGCACTTGGAGGGAGAGGCACACGATCGGTGGTTTCATGGCTTGTCCACACTAGGGCATGCCAGCATGGCCTCTTATGAGGACTTTAAATGGAGATTGGTGGAGCATTTTGATAGGAGGGACCCAAAGGTTCATTTCAAGGAGCTGACCCAGCTTAGGCAGACTGGCCACCCAAAGCAGTACATATCGAAGTTTTTGAGGGTCTCAATCATGATGCCAGATTTTTCCGATGCTAGGACAGTGTACATATTTATAAAGGGTTTTCTTGAGCCATTGCGTGGGCTAGTGAAATCCCGCAAGCCCACTACTCTGCTGGAGGCTGTGACTTGGGTCAGGGATTTGCAGGGGGCAATCCCCAAGACTAGAGCATTGATATCATCATGGGCTCCTTACCCACAAAAGGGGCATGATACGAGGCCACCACCATAGAGAGCAACCCAGGGGCATGGGTAGTTAGATGAGGAGACCAGGAGAGACCTCCAGAGGAGGAAGCTACGCTTCACTTGTTGGGAGCCTTGGGCACCAGGCCATAGATGCATAGTTGGCAAGGCACACTACATTGAGGTCTTCTCGAATAGCGACCAGGAGGATGACGTGGAGATGGAGATAAGCGGGGATGACAGCGAGACTCTAACAGAGAGGGAACCACCACCACCACCACCCAGGGGAGAACCTTTCGCACCATTTGGGGGTGTCCTTGCTTCTTTGCGTGGGGTTCCCAAATTTTTGACCCTGAGGATCAGAGGCACATTACAAGTGCAATGTGTCTCAATTTTGGTAGACAGTGGGGCCACCCACAATTTTATTGATGCACAGATGGTTCAGAGGTGGGGTATCACTAGGGAGGAGTTCGAGGGGTTCTCAGTTCTAGTGTCGGGGGTTAGGACTATGTAATGTACTTGATATGTCCTCGCTTTGACAGGGACCATGGGGAACTACTCGTTGACAAATCTTTTCTTTGTTGTGGATGTGTCGGACACCAACGTGGTGACGGGTGTCTAGTGGCTCTACTCCCTTGGGCAGTTCACCATTGATTGGAGGAAACTCGAGATGGAGTTCACCGGGCCGGATGGCACGCTGGTGGTTCCTTGGGGTATGCATTCATATCCTCCACAGACAGTTCCAGCGCACAGGATGGAGGCTAACTTGAGGCATGGGGACATAGCATGGGCGGTGGAGCTGAGGATTTCGGAGGTTAGGGGACAGCCCAAGCCACCACACCCTGACATACAGGCCATCTTGGACAGGTACCCAGTAGTGATTGGGGACATACCACCAAGGCAGCCAACTAACAGAGGATTTGAGCACATGATTGAGTTGGAGCTAGGGGTACAGGAAATTATCACCACTCCTTCTGGCATCCCAAGGCCTACAAGGATGAGATTGAGCGTGCCATCAAGGTGTTGCTAGCACTTGGGCACGTTAGACCGAGCTCTAGTCCCTTCGCTTCATTAGTTGTCCTGGTGAAGAAGAAGGATGGGACATTACGTATGTGCATAGACTATCGAGTGCTCAACAAGAAGACCTTGAAGAACCGCTACCCCATTGCACACAATGATGAGCTGATGGATGAGCTTAGAGGAGCCAAGTACTTCTCTAAGATAAACTTGCATTTGAGGTACCACCAAATCAGAGTGAGGGATCAAGACATCCCCAAGATGACCTTCAGGTGCCACTATGGGCATTTTGAGTTCTTGATTATGCCCTTCGGGCTTACCAACGCACTTGCCACGTTCTAGTCATGCATGAACCATGTGTTCTGCGGGAAGTTGCAGAAGTTTATGTTGTTATTCTTCGATGACATCCTGATTTACAACAGGACTTGGGAGGAGCAATCGCAGCACTTGGAGGTGGTGTTACACATTTTAGAGGAGCAGCAATTCTACGCCAAACTGTCTGAGTGCGAGGTTGGGTTGACAGAGATTCGCTAATTGGGGCACATCATTGGCGCAGATGGAGGGTGCATGAGGAGAAGATCAGGGCCATCAGGGATTGGCCAGTGCCTCGAAATGTGACTGAGTTGAGGGGATTTGTGACCATATGCACCTATTATAGGAAGTTCGTAAAGGGCTTCTCGTAGTTGGCAGCTCCCCTCACAGATCTCAAGAAGAAGGGGGCTTTTGCATGGACAAATTGAGCGCAGTCATCATTTGATTGCCTCAAGAAGGTGATGAGTAGTTCCCCAGTCTTGCCACTCCTATATTTCACTCGATCGTTCACCTTGGAGTGTGATGCATCAGGTGAGGGGGTTGGCGCAGTTTTATCTCAGGATGGACACCCCATCGCTTTTGAGACCCGGAAGCTCCTTCCGCATGAGAGGTTGTATTCTATTTACGACAAGGAGATGTTGGCCATCATGCATGCATTGGCCAAATTCTAGCGGTGAAGACTGATCACAATAGTCTTCGCCATTTTATGGGGCAGCAGGGCCTCAGTGACAGGCAGTAGAGGTGGGTCAGCAAGGTGCAAGCCTACGACTTGGATATTGAGTATGTCAAGGTAAAACACAATGTGGTAGCAGATGCATTATCCAGGAGGCCCACAACACTTTCACTCATGAGCATTTGCCATGATTGGAAGGCGCAATTGTTGGTGGAGTACTCCAAAGATTGGCAAGCATGTGAGAATCTAGAGGGTACACACACTGATGAGCATTACAAGGTGAGGGCTGACAACATATACTACAAAGGGCACATATTCTTGGTGTCGGGTTCATAGTTCAGGGAGAGGATTCTCCATGCAGCTCATGACTTTCCATTGTCAGGGCACCAGGGGTTCCGGAAGACATATATGACAGTCAGAGAGCGTTTCACATGGAAAGGCCTCAAGGGGGTATGTATTGAGATATGTGCAAGAGTGTGAGGCTTGCCAGAGGAATAAGGGGGAGTTGACCCATCCAACTGGGTTGTTGCAGCCACTTTTCATCCTTGAGGGGAAGTGGGAAAGTATCTCCATGGATTTTCTCACGGGGCTCCCTACGATGCAGGGCAGAGATTGTATTTATGTGGTGGTGGATCAGTTGACCAAATATGCTCATTTCTTCGCCATTCCAGCACGGTATTCAGTGTCATAGGTGGTCGAGTTATTCTTCAGGGAGGTCTTTCGCTTGCATGGACTTCCTGAGACCATCGTCAGTGACAGGGATAGTCGATTCATGGGGGCATTTTAGCATGAAATTTTCAGATTAGTGGGCACTGAGCTCACCCCCAGCACTAGCTACCACCCACAGAAGGACGGTAAACTGAGAGGGTGAACAAATGGTTGGAGGGCTATCTATAGAACTATGTAACCGGGCAACAGAGAGCATGGATTCAATGTTGCACGAAGCGCCCCCCCGCCCCACGATTCCAAGCCCGGAAGCGCATCCCGTACGAAAGCGCCTAGGAAGCTTCGACGGAAGCACACTTCCGAATTTTTTGCCGCTTCCGGGAAATTCGAAAGCGTGGAAAGGAAGCGCCGAAGCGCGCTTTGTACGACGCTTCGGGCGTCGGAAGCGTGGCGCTTCGGGCGTCAGAAGCGTGGCGCTTCGGAGGAGGAAGCGTACGCTTCCATACGCTTCTGGAAAAGCTTCTGAAAAAGCATTTAGAAAATCGTTTTTTTCAAATTTTTTTTTTTTTAGGTGAATTTGCTTGTTGGGGGTGGGTCCACCTTGGGTTAGGGTGACGAATGAAGGCAAAAAAAAATATAAATATAGCAGATGCTCCCTCATGGTATTCTCCTTTAATTTTCATTTTCATCCTTTTACTTAAATTTTTAACATTACCATGAAATGACTCAGGATGTTTGAAAGTGGTTCCAGCCTCATTGGACTTCATATGGAGGAAATAGAATTTCATATCCTATTCAAAATTTAGCAGACTTAACAGTTTTCAGGAATTCAGGATCAATGGGATTGTGGCATTTCATTAGATTATATCAAGTATGAAGGTATGCGATTAGCATTTAATCAAGAGCACCAAGCCCTATATGTACCATAGTGTTCGTGGTGTTAATTGTTGAACTCCTTTGTCATGCGGCACGCCCTTAGAAAAAAATTACCTTTCAATCAAGTCAAAATCATCGATCAAGCATGTTAAGCTTTTTCTACCATATTTTAAGTCTTGAATTGCGTAGTTTGATCAAAATTGGGCAATGTTGACTAATATCCCTAGACAATCGAGGTAAACGCAAAGGCTAGACAAGAGGAGAAGAATCTAGATTCTAGATGGTTGATGCATCTAAATGGTTGATGCTCGAATAATTAATCATTAATGTACAATGGATGTTATATCTATCTTGATTTATGCAAAAATATGCATGTTTTCATGTCTTCTACAACTAATTTGGTATTTGGGATGTTTGTTTTGAGTATAAATGCAAAAAAATATAAAAATATATATATATATAGCAGACGCTTCCGCAGACTCTTCGCTTCCTAGATTTTTGGAAAATGACGCTTCCATGTCCCCGCTTCCAAAAAACGTCCCCACTTCGTGCAACATTGCATGGATTCGATGGTTGCATTTGGGCGAGCACTGCTACAACACCACCCACCATATGCCCATTGGTATGTCACCTTTCAGTGCCTTGTATGGTTATGATGCTTTATCTTTTGCTGACATTGTTTTTGGAGACAGTCGGGCCCCAAAAGGCCAAATATTGGATCCAAGTTAGCCAAGATATTCTCAAGGCTCTCAAGGATAACTTATTGACAGCGCAAAATCAGCAGAAGGTGTACGCAGATAGGCACAGGATTGAGAGAGAGTTTGAGGAAGGGGACTTAGTTTTCTTGTGGCTATAGCCATATCGTCAGTCTACACTAAAACAAAAGGGGGTTGATAAGCTATAGCCCCACTTCTATGGGTCGTACCGGGTGACTAGCAGAGTTGGAGACGTGGCCTATGAGTTAGCGCTTCCACCGGTGAGCAAGATTCATAATGTCTTTCATGTTTCATGCCTCAAGAAGGTGTTGGGACAGCAAGTGACAACAACTACAAAGTTGCCTCCACTCGATGATGAGGGGCATCTGGTTCTGGAACCGAAAGCCATTTTAGAGACTAGGGAGAGGAAGCGGAGGAGCACAACCATCAGGGAGTACTTAGTACGCTAGAGGAACTTATCAGATGAGGATGCCACTTTGGAGGGTGAGCACATACTTGAGCATCCAGCGTTGAAGTTGTTTGGAGACAAGCAACATTTGGGGGCGAGGACTATAATGTCCCTTCCCAAAAGAATTTTCCTTAAGTTTATTTCCACAATTTTGGCATTTTTGTTAACTATGGAACCCACGAATTTTTGGAGTAAGACTTAGGAAAAAGGAGGCTGAAATATTTTTGCTAGTGGAGCATGGGGGGCACACTCATTTGTAAAACGCACTTGCGCAGGAGGAAGTTTGAATTGCCAAGGAAAGGGATCGAAAAGCTTCTCAGAGGGACCCACATGGGAAAGGTAGCTCAAAATTATATATAAAATAAGCTCAGCAACTTTTGGGGTCTTCTGTCAATCATACATTCTCTTGTTGCTCGAGCTGCTTAACCGGGTCACAGTGTTGTTCAGCGCAGAGCTTTCCAAAGGAAGAGCTCACCCTTCTTTCGGTGGACTTCAAGTGCCACCCTAGGGATGAAAATTTGTGTCAAGTTGGTGGGGAGATTGGAGGAGATCAGAAACCAACATACAGTCTTTCACTCAGCCAATGCGTACTCTAGAAGGACGCAACAGCAAATCACGCAGTGCTTATTTCAGCTATCTTCCGGGTGGTGATTGCCGGGAAAAATTTTGCATAAAGGCTACAATGGAAGACAAGCTAATTGGGGAGTTTTGGGTCAAAAGATTGTTGTTTGGAGGCAAGACGAATTTGTTCATCCAGGGCCTGCGCAAGGGGCATCTTCTCAGCACATGTGGGAGCTTGAGGGAAGTGTTAGAGAGCTGGATTTTGCCAGGAGGATTGAGGAGATCTTCTGGGAGGTGAAACTCAGCAGTTTTGGAGTGTTAAAATTGGAAACTAGGTCCAAATTCCACCGTGGACAGCTCATATGATGGAGATGATTATTGCACTGGATTCCTCTTTCAAGAGGTCCAAGTTTGATATAAATATCATCCCATTCGGACAAGTAGAAGTGAAATTTTCAATTTATTCTCTCACATGCACAAATTGTTTAAGTCGGCCTCAGCTAAATGAGGGCTCAAGAAGCCCAATGGATGTGTCTCTTCACCCAAAACGAAGCAAATAAATAGAAGAGACCTCTCACTCATTTGGACATCCATCACTCACACATTCTTCTCTCTCTTCATCAGATTGGTTTGTACAGCTTGGGCAACCTCTCTCTCTCACACGTGTGGCAAGGACAATTTTCTGGGGCAGAAAATTACAAGTTGAATTTCAAAATTTAGGAACAGGTTTGACCAGCCTTGACCTAGGTGCATTTGATTGAGTTTAACTTCGGTTTTTGGGTCAAAGATTCGATTTTCTCAAATCACATTGTTGGGCACAAAAATCGAGGAATTTTGGGTTGGTTGACCTGTGTTGACTTCAGGTTTGACCGCAAAAAATTATAGTAGTCTTCTCTCTCCTTTGACCGAGTTGTTTTGGGCGGAATTTATCCTCCTGATCAGGCTGAGTTTGACCAAGGAAGACTGAGCTGCATTGGAGAAGGTTTGTTGTTGTTTTGAGCAGTGTTGACTTTCTGGTTAGGGCTGAAGTTTGATTGCAATTCACTGCATAATTTGACAGGGATGATTTTACTATGTATTGGGCAAGTGAATTTGTTTTTTGTACTCTCTCTCTCTGCCGAACTATTTAATAATAATAAGAAGATTTGATCAAAAGGTTTTCCCCACATTGGGGTTTTTCCATGGCATTCACCAAATCTGGTGTCCTCTTGTCTTGGCTTGTCTTTTGCATATGTTTTTATTTTCTATCTGCATTTACTATCAATGTGATTAATGGTTAATGTGATTGCTACTGAAAATTATTGAAATTGTCATTGGGCTACTAAAGGAACATTGAAGTAAATTGTGCTAAGCATAGAACATACCATTGTTATCTAAAATTAACATGGAGAGATTGGAGAGCTTTTCCAGGGAGATTGCAGACAAACCATATTTTTCAGCCAGTTGAGAAGGACGTGGTAATTGGGGCCAATTTTTGGAGGTCAAAACCAGACCAAACCCTTTCTGGGTTTTGGTGCATTATCTGAGAGGAGCTTGGGCCTAAATTTCCAAGATTTTCTGACCACCAGAGGTGGGCTTTTCAGCGATACCTTTCCAGCAGACATTGCAAGTTTCTGAGGCAGCGCAGGGCATCTTTGGAGCAGCTCATTCTCTCATATGGGCATTCTATTTTATCACCTAGGTCTTGCCAAGATTGCCATTGAGGCAAGCCCAGGTGCACTCCTTCCATACCATTGTACTCTTGCACCATACGTTTAATAAAATGGCTCAGCTAGATGGCATTTTTGCAGTTTCTATGGGTGTTCACTTAATTTTTTGAATTTTTGTGTTGTGTGTACTATTTTTTTTTTGCATATAACTATTTTTCCTAATTAGGAACATTACATCAACATAATATGACCTCATGAAGAATATGAGGTGGTTGGCAACTAAGGTTCCTATGATAAAGGAACTATGTGTGAAAGATCCTGGGGAAGCAATATGTGAAGAAAGGTGAAAGAAGAGCTTGTGCAAGATGTATCTATAATCATGTAAGATAAGATAACAAGAAGGATTAGTGTAGTATCCCAAATAGGATATTTGGCTAATTTTGCAGAAATCTAACTCAACCAAAATTTCTCCATAAAATCACCATTCAATTCACAAAAGATTGCCATGTAAAATATAACAAATAGAGTGCATGCAATTCAATAATACGATGAACAGAAATAATCTCAGCTTTTATTATAACAGAAACTGAGGTTTACATGCTGATACAATAAAATAGCTGAGATGGAAAATTGGCCTCAAGAATCGACTCCAATTTTGTGTCGGCCCTCCAAACTGAACTGAAATGTCACTGTTGAGCTCTCTTGTGAATTCTAGATGAATTCACCAAAGGGAGATGGGTACTGGCCCAATCTCACTAAATCACCCGAGGGTTTTCGTCCTGGGGCTACCAACGAAGTAGAGAATCGGGTTCTCAACCTCTCATACAAGAAGAAAGATCAAATCTGAGATGTCCTCTAATGGCCTCCTCCTCTTGCTTTTATAGATCTAAAGGACCCCTCTCAAAGCTCCTTTTTTATTATTATTTTAATCATTGAGCACATTTCCCTCAATTAGAATTTTTTTTTAATGTGGGAATATGGTAAATTGGCCACCATGCATCCTCAGGCCACTGAAAATCCTCACTAACCATCTCATCATGTAGATCTTCTCGTTCCAGTTTCAACGAGCTATTACACTAAGGTGTTTTGTCAAGTATTCCTCTCGGAATGTCACCTTAAGCATAATTAAATGAGTTAGGTACAATAATAACCCCATTTTACAGGAATTATCAGAATGCAATGGAACAAGAAGCAAGTCGTGCAGAATCAATCCTAATTATGGAAGATGGCAAGTGAACTCCTCCAGACCCCATAAAACATCTCCAAAATTCCCTGGGCCTATTGATGGCATAAACTTGCACCTGTGACCTGTCTGCCTCAAACCTTGAAAGTTCGTCCTAACCATGCCATAAGGAACACCAGAAAAAGGAACATCATAAATCCTCCCACCCCAAGATTGCTTGCCCTCAAGCAATCCAAACCTATGGACCAATCTAGTGGCCCAATGCAACTGAGACCCAATGCCCAGATCCCACACAAACCATTGGGTAATGCTATGCCTTTGTGTCAACCCACAATGAACATACCCCTCAATGCCCGGATCCCAGACCAATCTCTGACTGTCATCAACAAATCCTCCTAGATCCCAATGCCACCAAGAACAAACATCAATGCTCCATGTCTCTCGCTGCACTATGCTCCACACTGAAAATATTGTGCTATCAATAGGATACCAACTCATGATCTCCCACCAATCCATCTTGTGGGAAGGATCGGATGCACATGCACCTATATATGGTACGAGTCCACTAAATTGCACCATGCTCAACTCATGCATCTCTTCCCAACCAATCAACTGGATATGTCTAGGAATCCCTGCCTCTCCCCATAAGTGGGCAACCCATGCTACACGCCCTATCAATGTACTCCTGGAGAGGGTTGCGACCTAGAAATATTGCAGCTTTGCGAGCTGCCACTGCATCTACCTGCACCTCGTTAGTGGCTAGACCCAAGGATGGATATACTACTACCTCCAAAAGAGCCTCCCTCATCTGACCGAAAACTCCATGCTCCATTGGTTCACTCATCACCTGCAAAATTGTCTTATCAAGTCCCAACGCCTCCTGATGACCCATGTCTGCAAATACTACCTCCCTGGTGGTTGCCTATACATCTTCCTACTCCCCATCAATGGTTGCACCAAGGATGTTTGCTCATCCTCCTCCATCAATGGCTCAGCATGAGCCACCAGCTGACTCTCCAAAGATGGCACATCATGCACACTGTGGTCCACTATGCGCTGCTCATGCTGAATGAGTACAAGTTGTTGCTCATCAATGTCCTCTAGCAAACATGGTTGCATCTTTGAATTGTTGTCAACAACTCCACCTTACTACTCATGCTCCTCAGAGGTGTCCAAGGACTCAACTATAGAAGAAGAATCCTCATCTTGAAAGTCAGAAGGAATCTCCTCCTTATCTCCCCCCGTCGTCTCCTTGGTGTCACCCATGCATGAGTGGTTAGGTCCCCAAGGTCCCTTGCAGATTGTAGATGAAACAAAGATCCTTCCTCTTCAATTCATTCTTGTTGCATGATCAACCAAACCTGAGCAGCTCCTCCCTGGTGAATTGTCTTCTGAACAACACAATGTTCTGCTCAACCAACCTTTCGACTAGTTCATAAGTAGTAGGTGAGACCAGTTGTTCTCTCCTCCAAACGGTTAACAATCTAGTCTAACACTCCCTGCAAATGGCATCACGACCTCCCATACATAAAGACAAAATGGACTGCATATGTGTTATGACCGCGTCAAAATGATGTTTCCTAATGTTGCAGAAGCATTGGAACATTTGGAGAATCAGGGCATCACACTCCAAATCAAACATGATGTCATAAGATTTAAGCAAGGCAATGACTTTTATAATCTCAAGCTTCTTCCCAAATGTAGGACCCTCACTATTACCCAAATCCTGAAAGGTCTCTACTATCAGCCCTAAGACTCTCCTCATTATGTCATCACTGTAAGGAGGTATAGGTGCGGTCAGCATCATGATACTCCTGAGACAACAAACAACTGGAAGTGTGACCCCTTCATAACTGTACTCCAAGAACTTGTTTTGTATTAGGGCAAATAAGTTAGTTTTAGGGCCCAAAATAGTCTCTTCCCCTCTAACCAGTGAACTTTGGAAAGGAGTGCATCCAGATCTTCTAGTTTGAAAAGAGCTTTCATCGTGACCCTCATGTGTTTCAAATATTTCCCAAGTTTAAAGATTTTGTGTCCCAACTCATGTTCTTTCTGTGGTTGTTCTTGTTGCAGCAAAGTAAGTATCCCTTTGGAAAAGGATCAGTTGATTGTTGTTGCTAGCTTATGAAGAGAGTTTATGAAGGTTTCATCCATGTTTGAGCCAATGAAGACAAGTACATCAAGAAGTACAATAATGACCAATTGATTCAATTTGTAGATTTCTTACATCAACAACATAAAACTGGCCCCAAAGACATGACTCTACTCAAGACTTCAGACTAGCAATTTGCTTTCAGTACATCAGCAATACTGACTTAACTAAGCACAACTGGTCGTACAAGCATCATATATCTCTGCTTATACGTCAATTAGCCGGGCAAATAACCCTAGTGAAATCTCTTATAGCAGCAACAATAATACCTCTCTTTTTCAATACGTAGCAATATCAACAAATACTTCACACATCTCATTATTCCACCCTCATAGATCTACAAGGCTTCTCAAGGCAATATGACAGTTTCACAAGGTTTTACAATAGCACAATCAATGTTTATACTAGAAATCTTTGTGATGTAACCTAATACAGTTGTGACAAATTGATTTTCTTCACTGTGATCATGTTTCAGAGTAGATAATTCAGATGTTTTTGCAAGCTCACACTATATGCTAATGAAGGGGAATGCATTGAAACGACTTGCAATTCACACTGTTATTGGACAGATAGTATCACTGAACTGCTATTTATGAACAAACAGTTGTTGCACAGACATAATATTAAAACAAAAACTCAAAAACTAACCTCAATTCACAATGCTTCGACAGACGTGCAACTGGGGACTCAGTTGTAATTCTAATTTGGCTCTTGCATTAGCTCCCGATTGGGAAGGTCAATCGCACTTGTATCGCACAGCAAAACCAAAATTTCATTTGGGGTAGTTGTCTTTCCTCCGAGCAGCGCTTGACCTTGCTACTCATTCTAAATATGTTCAGTGCAAATTGATAGCCTCTCACCAATCTTATTTTGATACTTCCTCTCACCAACAGGTCATCGCCATTAGCGAATAGAAAATGATTCTAAGTCTATGTGTAGGGCATACACAATTCAGCTGTATCGCAGATAGCACCAAATCGCTCGATTGATTACTCAAATTGAGCAACCAAACAGTTGTCAATAATTCACATCACCGCAACACACCAGATTGCATTGCATTACTATTCACGCACAGATTCCCCAAGGTAGATTACTCACACCAACATGAACTGGCCATCAGAAATTTATTTCGATTGCAGACTCATCAAATCAAGGCACAATGTCGACACATGTGCTCTGTGCTTGACAAACAAACCATAAAGTAATATGCCCAAAATCAATTTCAATCTGTGTCGAATGTTCCTCTTCACTCCTTAACTACGTTGGCTCTAAGATCTCGCAGCCCCATGCACGTGGTATTAGTTCGCTACAGTCCCATGTATGAAATTATAAACTTTGCCCCCGGCAATCCTCTGGAAATGGATCCCTATGTAACGATAACGTTACACAATCAAGCTACCATGAATCAATGTGCAGTCTTCTTGGCAATGTGATCTTAACCCCACGGTCTTTACACCACTTCTTTAGTGCCTTTAACAATTTCACCATCTGTCATCATACAACTCTAGATCAGGAATGATACTTTGACCTTCCAAAGACGGAGAGCTCGGTCTGATCAAATGGCTACCAGAATAATTTCGGCGAGCCCTTAACAAATATTATGACTCTCTGCCCTGAAATTTGATTTGAGCTTCTTAATAGAAATAACCTGACCTTTCACATACCCAGCACACAAACTTCCTTTGGTACCCTGAGAATTGATCTGAGAAATTCCTATAGCTCAGAAATGGCTCACGACCGGTACAAACAATGCAATCAACTCCTGCTTAAAATCAAATTTATCAATGAAATGCGGCCTCTACTATAAATAATACGATGGCCCCTTAGAAGAATTAATTTTGACAACTCCTTGCTCAAAATAATTTCACAGCGCCTTTTAATAAAAGACAACCGGACCCCTTGACAACTCCACAAATTTGGTTGTGGACTTTGAGTGATGATTCCGCTCCCAAAAAAAATTGCCATGGGCCCTCTTCAGATTATAATAATCCGCCCATGGAAATTTATTTTGGCCACCCTTAACAATTTCTCACAATAGTTTCACGACCTCATTTAGAAATTAAAATTTTTGACCCTTAAATTAATAATTTGACAGACAACATTTTAACTTTCAATATTGGACTCAAATTTGCCATACAATTAATAATAATCAGACAATTGGCTAGGGCAACAATTTGTCAAAAACCTAGCAACCTTTTCTTTTGCAGGAACTTTGATCTCTGGTTTCCCCGGCAAATAGAATTTGGCACCATCGAACAATCTGCAATTAAAACCCTCAGGCTGGTAGGAACGCCAACTCTAATACTGCTGTAATATCTCAAACAGGATATTCGGCTAATTTTGCAAAAATCTAACTCAACCAAAATTTCTCCATAAAATCACCATTCAATTAACAGAAGATTTCCATGTAAAATATAACAAATGGAGTGCATGCAATTCAATAATACAATGAACAGAAATAATTTCAACTTTTATTATAACAGAAACTAGGGTTTACAAGATGATACAATAAAATAGCTGAGATGGAAAATTGGCCTCAAGAATTTGCTCCAATGTTGAGCTGGCCCTCCAAAACTAAACTGAAATGTCATTGTTGAGCTCTCATGTGAATTCTAGATGAATTCACCAAGCGGAGATGGGTACTTGCCCAATATGACTAAATCACCCGAGGGTTTCCGCCTGGGGCTACCAATGAAGTAGAGAATCAAGTTCTCAACCTCTCTTACAAGAAGAAAGGTCAAATCCAAGATGTCCTCTAATGGCCTCCTCTTCTTTTATAGATCTAATGGACCCCTCTAGAAGCTCCTATTTTATTATTATTTTAATCATTGAGCACATTATCCTCAATTAAAATATTTTTTTAATGTGGGACAATGGTAAATTGGCCACCATGCATCCTCAGGCCACTGAAAATCCCCACTAACCATCTCAACCTATAGATCTTCTCGTTTTGGTTCCAACGAGCTATTACACTAAGGTGTTTTGTCAGGTATTCCTCTCGGAATGCCACCTTAAACATAATTGAGTTAGGTACAATAATAGCCCTGTTTTACGGGAATTATCAGAATGCAATGGAACGAGAAGCGAGTCGCATAGAATCAATTCTGATGTTTGAAGATGGCAAGTGAACTCCTCCAGACCCCATAAAACATCTCCAAAGTCCCTAGGCCCGTTGATGATGTAAACCTGCACCTGTGACATGTCTACCTCCAACCTTGAAAGTCCATCCTAACCATGCCATAAGGAACACCAGAAAAAGGAACATCACAATTAGCTATGACATCGTCATGGAGAAGGTATGAAGACCGTAATATTTATATTGGAAAAGGAGAACCCTGGTAATGTATGTCTTGGAGATAGATTCATATGGTATACGAAAGGATGTTGATGTTGCAAGAAGCTTATGTCATGACAAAAGGTCGTCCTAAAGAGGTAATGTTGATTTAATGTTCATTTTGATTTTTGAGAAAGCATCTGATTGGGTTGTAATAGGGCTACCGAAAGAAAGTTGTAGAAGTTCATCTACAACTGAGAATGGATGGAAGACCCTGAAAGAAACATGAGTTGGAAGAGGTAGTTGCATGAAGGATAGCTAGATGTGGACTAGAAAATCACTTTCCAATGAGAAGGATGATATCACTATTGGTTCAACACTATGTTTCCTTGAAGGCAAGTGATGGAGAAGATGATCGATGCCCTACAAAGAAGTTTTGGAAGAAGATGGATCCATGATAAAGAAGTTGAAGTTCATCCATGACATGATGCCCAAAGGAGGAAGCCCTACTAGAAGTTGACCGTACCATGATCTCCATCGAAGAGCAGATAGTTGTTGTTGGAAACAAGTCCCTGGTTAAGAGGGAGCTTGGGTATATTCCTTTTATAGGAATGAGAAGATCCCCCCTAGTTGAGAGGGAGAGATAGACACATCATTCTTGTCTTCATGTCATGAAGAAAGAATCAAAGATTGGGTGAACATCTAAATTCCAATATTCTTTGACAATGAGGTAGGGCATCCAATAGGTAAGAGTAGTCGAAATGGAAATTCCATGAGTATGTGTAAATCCAAGATGGGAATGATCCTAGAAGGACATACCATATGAACATTTGGATGAGGTATGTGAGTTGTGTTAGGGTCCTATAATTTTTTATAGGATCGTTTGATTATAGTTGATCATTATTATGTTTGAAATGCTGTAAATAATATTTCATCTTGCAAATTATTTCCAAAGAGACACCAAGTATTAGGATTTAAGGAAATTTTTGCATGACAATGTTTGGATCAGATCAAACTGCACATGTTTTCATCAGAAAGTGCTCAGAAGCATCTTTCTAACGGTATATCCTGTGCTCAAATCTGATTCCTGGATTGAAAGATAGGCCAGAACAAAGTTGAACTTCAAAAGCAGATAAAGTACCACCCCATTTTCACAGATTCCTATTTCCTCCGTATGACTCCAGTTGTGATCCATTTTTCCTCTATTATCATATTAATTCCCAAACTCTAGTCTTAATCCATTATTTAATTCTTAAACCATGTTAGGGAGAGATAGACACGTCATTCTTGTCTTCATGTCATGAAGAAAGAATCAAAGATTGGGTGAACATCTAAATTCCAATATTCTTTGACAATGAGGTAGGGCATCCAATAGGTAAGAGTAGTCGAAACGGAAATTCCATGAGTATGTGTAAATCCAAGATGGGAACGATCCTAGAAGGACATACCATATGAACATTTGGATGAGGTATGTGAGTTGTGTTAGGGTCCTATAATTTTTTATAGGATCGTTTGATTATAGTTGATCATTATTATGTTTGAAATGTTGTAAATAATATTTCATCTTGCAAATTATTTCCAAAGAGACACCAAGTATTAGGATTTAAGGAAATTTTTGCATGACAATGTTTGGATCAGATCAAACTGCACATGTTTTCATCAGAAAGTGCTCAGAAGCATCTTTCTAACGGTATATCCTGTGCTCAAATTTGATTCCTGGATTGAAAGATAGGCCAGAACGAAGTTGAACTTCAAAAGCAGATAAAGTACCACCCCATTTTCACAGATTCCTATTTCCTCCGTATGACTCCAGTTGTGATCCATTTTTCCTCTATTATCATATTAATTCCCAAACTCTAGTCTTAATCCATTATTTAATTCTTAAACCATGTTATAGTCGTTAACCCATTTCGCTTTGTTTTATTTCAATTCCCAAACCTTAGTCGCATTTCCATTTCATTTACAAACTCTAGTCGCGTTTCCATTGACTTGGTTAATATTCAAACTCTAGCCATGTTTCCATTGTTTATTAAACCATCACATCACATAAAGCCCTGCACCACTCCCTAGGCAATAGACCAATGACCCACCAGCCACATGTTCTCACAATATAATCAGCCCTGACCCCATGGCCCCTTTGTATTGCAAAATCGCAATACGCGTAGACACAAATCATATCGCTATCGGCCCCTTTCCTTTTGCAATAAGCTTCCCCTGCCGATTGCGATAACTACGAATTCCACCAATTTTGTGATCGCAATTGCAATTCCCATATGTCAACAAACTCCACCATCCCCCTCCATATTGTGATTGTGACGGATCCGAAAGGATTTTACATTAAATTTTAAATTTTTCGAGTCCGCCTGCCTATGCCCCCCCATGTAATACACGGCCCCCTTCCGAACCCAACAGCATTATAAATTGAATTTTGAAAGATTTCGGGTTCGGGGTTGTGGCTAAGTCCAAGTCTAGATTCGATATGTTATAGGGTGGATTTGAAAGGCTTTCGGGTCCGCGTCTGCATTAAAGTCCTATGTGCTCCCCTCCAATGCGATTGCGATCGGGCGAAAGCCCTCAATGGATGCGATATGTTACAGGGTGGATTTAAAGGGCTGCCATGCCCATCCCTTTTCAAAGGCCACGTATTAATTAAAAGCTCCTCATCTTTGAACGGCCCAGATTGACTCCGCCCAGATCAACGGCCAATAGTGTTTTTTGCTCCCCACCCCCCCCCTGTGGCCATGTCTCCCGTTATCAACGAGGGGTGGTCCAAAAAAGTGGTTTTCCCACCGAGCCCCACTGCTACGTGTCCCTCCTATATTATTTCGCATCCCCCCCCACTTACTACTTACTGCTCATAACCCCTTCAAAAACCACTCATCCTCACACCCTCCCGCCATCATCTCCCACCTCCATGTCACCTCTTGCCTCCACTATCTCCGATACTATGTTCATTTCCTCCAGTCCCCAGCTGCCACGTGGCCCCTCCCCGTGCATCCATTCACAATTCGAAAGAATCGGTCCCCCTGGCTTTAATCGTTAAAATGGATCACAATGAGATTTCCAAAACAATCGCCCCGTTTGCTCCGGATATATATATTATGATTAAAAATTATTTCCCCAAATTTCCCAATAGTCTACCAATGGAATTAAATTAATGTAAAGAAAGGGGAAAATGATGAAACTAAAATATAACAACAGAAGCAGCAAAGGAAAAGAAGACAGCGAGGACCTTTCCAGCACGTTTTAAGCAGCAAAAGGACAGAGGACAATATTGCACATTCATCACAACAGTCATCAAAATAGAATGTAGTGAAAAGTGGGACAACACAGCACATCTGCAAGCAAGACAACAACATTGCACATTTGGAGGGCCAGTCACCACCAGGATTCCTAAAAAACAGTGCCAAAACTGAGCCAACTGATATTTTTTAAACAGTTTAGTCTATTTTTATACTTTTTGTAATAAAATCTTGAATTTTGTTTCAAGATATTTGTTTAGATATTTGTAACAAATCTTGATATTTTTCAAGATATTTTAGTTTAGGATTTGTATAAATACTTCATCATTTGAAGTAAGACATGTTGATTTTTGCATTCCAGAATGCTATTGTACTTTTTCATTTGATGGGTTGATCAGTGATAAAAAGGACATTCTTCACAAGATTCTTGTGTTGGACTATTTGGTGAAGTGCTTCTCTCACCGTCTATGTGTTTATTTCTTTGTTTCCATACTTTTCTTAAAATTTGAATTATTTAACAGAAAGTTGATGAACAGAATTTGTTGAAAGATACACTCTAATTCTGGTTGTGGATAGTTTAAATGTTTTCTTCTTATATCATGTTAAAGAATTCTTAATTGCTCTTTAACTTCAATTGAACTTATATCTTTTCTTCTATTACATTTCATTTAAATCTAAAATATCCAGTTAGTTCAACTACCTTGCACTGTGAAACTCCTTCGAAAATCTGAGACAGATCCCTGTTAAGTTGTAGACTCCATAGCCCAATGGAACTTTTAGGCATTTAATCAACCAAGTCAATTTTAAAATCAAACTCCGAACTCTCATAACTAGCTTAATATCTAAATACAACAAAGTTAAATCTGATAGAGAGATCCCTCTTTGAGTTTAGGAAGGCTAGGTCCTAAGCTCCAAAGTGGTTTTGTGGTTATCTCTGTGGTTCTCTTTTGCAACCTCGGAAAATTACAGAGTGATAACATTCTGGCGACCATACTAGGGACCTGAACATTTCAGATTCCTAAGAAAAGCATATCAAGTTCCAGATCTGAATACTGATGGTGGACAGTGATCAGACACAAGCAGGTTGTATCATTCACCTAGGAACTCCATATTCAAGAATCCATAGCTCAAAGCTTTCATTGCAACTCCATTGTCAAAAAAATCCAGATTGTAGAACACTCATGATGACTCCATTATGTGAAGGTCTGTAATTTCATCAATCATTGTTGATTGTTTTCAAAATGAGTTCAAGAATAGAACGCAAGTATGCTCCTATGGACAAATCTAGTATCTTTGGCTTTCCAAATCGCATGCCTTGCATAGATTGGAAATCATATTTGCCAGAGTTCAAAGATGAGAAAGGTAATAATGTTGTTTTACATATTATCAAATTCTATATGCATTTATGGAGGCTTCAGGTTGAATGGAATGAAGATTGTCTTACGAAGATGTTCATGCTTACTTTGGAAGGAAAGGCCAGGTCTTGGTATGAAAATTTGCCAGCTGCTAGTATATGTTCTTTAAAGCATTTTCATACTATATTTTTTGAGAAATACCAAGAAGATTATCCATCTTTGTTGCACTTTCAAAACTGTCATGATCATTTTGAAGGTTTTATACAATACTTGGTAGGTTACTATGAAGATGATCAGTTTATGGATGATTAGGTTATAGAAACTATTCATGAGAGACCTTTCCACAATGAAGAAGCTGGCTGCTATGACACTCAAGAAAATTTTCAGCAAGTAGTTATTTCTCCCATGATTGAAAATGAAGCAAATCTGCATTTCAATGATTTAATTTCACATGAACTTGTTGATGACATTTCACAACCTCTATACATCTCAGAACAAGAGAACAAGAAGCCCAGTTGTAATGAAGAAACAAAGCTTACCGATGATAGTTTGCAGCAATCTTCTCAGATTTTCAGAAATATAAATCTAGTTGCCTTGCATTTTCTTCTTCTCCTGAGTTTTTAATCTAGGAATAAAATTCTAAAAATCAGAATTCTAAGTTTGCTAGCGTAGAAACTCAAGAAAGCCAGGATCCATCCATTATTTTCAGCAATAATACGCAGCAAGTTTGTTCCTTTAAACTAATGCAGAAATTTTTGAAGAGCAGATTGTTTTAGACCCCGTGGGGGTAGACCTTTTTGTTATTCAAGATGTGGCTACCTTAATTGAAAATTCGCTTCTAGTTTCAGATAATGAAGATTTTGCTGAAGAAGAACAAGTTGTCCCAAAACCTGTGGATGTTATTGTTGTGGATGAATTGGTTGTTTCAAATCAAGATAGTAATATTGATGAACAAATTACTCCCCTTCCCTTAGAAGGCAGTCCTTTTGCAGATCATCAAAATGTAACTTTTCATTTTTTTCATGATCCTTTGGTCAATTCATTGCAATCATCAATGAAGGTAGAATTTTCTTGATTCAATACAGGTATTGGATCCAAATGGAAGTTTGAGTTGGTATTCTTTGAGTTTTTCTTTTTCTTTGAAGACAATGTGAGTAGGGGGCAATCGAGCAACCACTCTCTTGATTGGTTGCATTGGCACTTTTCTGTCACTTAATTCAGCAGTCGATATCAGTTATTAGAGTGAGTAGGTGTGATGAATAAGCTCCACTCTTTGAGCATTCTTTTCAGTTTCATATTGCAATTTCAGATTTCAGTTCAAGTGTATATTTCAGTTTTCAGTATGCATAATGGTTTTGATTCCAGTTTGAAGAGTTTCAGTCATGGAGATTTTATGGCTGAACAGGTTGTAGGTTTCAGGATCAGCCCAATGGATCAGGCTACTAGTCTACCATTCTTGGCAACTCACAAGGGGAGTGCCATCCCCTGCTGGAGCCACTGTTAGGGTCCTATAATGTTTTATAGAATTGTTTGATTATTGCTGATCATTATTATGTTTGAGATGTTGTAGATAATATTTCATCCTGCAAATTATTTCCAAAGAGACACCAAGTATTAGGATTTAAGGAGATTTTTGCACGACAATGTTTGGATCATATCAGACTACAGGTGTTTTCATCAGAAAGTGCTCAAGAGCAACTTTCTAACGGTATAGCCTGCGCTCAAATCCGATTCTTGGAAAGATAGGCCAGAACGAAGTTGAACCTCAAAAGCAGATAAAGTGCCACCCCATTTTCACAGATTCCTATTTCCTCCATATGACTCCAACCGTGGCCCATTTTTCCTCTGTTATCATATTAATTCCCAAACTCTAGCCTTAATCCATTATTTAATTCTTAAACCATATTATAGACGTTAACCCATTTCCCTTTGTTTTATTTCAATTCCCAAACCTTAGTCGCATTTCAATTTCATTTACAAACTCTAGTCATGTTTCTATTGACCTGGTTAATATTCAAACTCTAGTCGTATACCATTATTTATTAAACCATCACATCACATAAATCCCTGCACCACTCCCAAGGCAATAGACCCGGGACCCACCAGCCACATGTTATCGCAATATAATCGGCCCTGACCCCATGGCCCCTTTGTATTGCGCAATCACAATACGCGCAGACACAAATCATATCACTATCGGCCCCTTTCCTTTTGCGATAAGCCTCCCCCACCGATTGTGATAACTGCGCATTCTGTCGATTGCGATCGCAATCACAATTCCCATATGTCAACAAACTCCACCATCCCCCTCCATATTGCGATTGCAACGAATCTGAAAGGATTTTACGCTATACTTTAAAGTTTTCGGGTCCGCCTGTCCTATGCCCCCCCATGTAATACACGGCCCTATTCCGGACCCGACAGGATTATAAATTGTATTTTGAAAGATTTCGGGTCTGGGTTTGTGGTTAAGTCCAAGTCCAGATCTGATATGTTATAGGGTGGATTTGAAAGGCTTTTGAGTCCGCGTCTGCATTAAAGTCCTATGTGCTCCTCTCCAATGAGATTGCGATCAGACAAAAGGCCCCGGTGGATGCAATGTGTTATAGGGTGAATTTAAAGGGTTGTCAGGTCCGTCCCTTTTCAAAGGTCGTGTATTAATTAAAAGCTCATCTTTCAATGACCGATAGTGTAATCCCCCCCACC
>APFE030323940.1:80884-92763 GCA_000404065.3 Pinus taeda | reverse complement strand
CCCCACCCCCCCCCTGTGGCCATGTCTCCCGTTATCAACGAGGGGTGGTCCAAAAAAGTGGTTTTCCCACCGAGCCCCACTGCTACGTGTCCCTCCTATATTATTTCGCATCCCCCCCCCACTTACTACTTACCGCTCATACCCCCCTCTGAAAACCCCTCATCCTCACACCCTCCCGCCATCATCTCCCACCTTCATGTGACCTCTCGCCTCCACTATCCCGATAGTACGTTCATTTCCTCCAGTCCCCAGCTGCCACATGGCCTCTCCACATGCATCCATTCACAATTCGAAAGAATCGGTCCCCCTGGCTTTCATCGTTAAAATGGATCACAATGAGATTTCCAAAAGAATCGCCCCCTTTGCTCCGGATATATTATGATTAAAAACTATTTCCCCAAATTTCCCAATAGTCTATCTATGGAATTAAATTAATGTAAAGAAAGGGGAAAATGATGAAACTAAAATAACAGCAGAAGCAGCAAAGGAAAAGAAGACAGCGACGACCTTTCCAGCGCTTTTTAAGCAGCAAAAGGACAGAGGACAACATTGCACATTCATCACAACAGTCATCAAAACAGAATGTAGTGAAAAGTGGGACAACACAGCACATCTGCCAACAAGACAACAGAATTGCACATTGGAGGGCTAGTCACCACCAGGATTCCTAAAAAACAATACCAGAACTCAGCCGACTGATATTTTTTAAACAGTTTAGTCTATTTTTATACTTTTTGTAATAAAATCTTGAATTTTGTTTCAAAATATTTGTATAGATATTTGTAACAAATCTTGATATTTTTCAAGATATTTTAGTTTAAGATTTGTATAAATACTTCATCATTTGAAGTAAGACATGTTGATTTTTGCATTCCAGGATGCTATTGTACTTTTTCATTTGATGGGTTGATCAGTAATAAAAAGGACATTCTTCACAGGATTCATTTGTTGGACTATTTGGTGAAGTGCTTCTCTCACTATCTATGTGTTTATTTCTTTGTTTCCATACTTATGTTTTCTTAAAATCTAAATTATTTTACAGAAAGTTGATAACAGAATTTGTTGAAAGATGCACTCTGATTCTGGCTGTGGATAATTTAAATGTTTTCTTCTTATATCATATTAAAGAATTCTTAACTGCTCTTTAACTTCAATTGAACTTATCTTTTCTTCTATTACATTTCATTTAAATCTAAAAGATCCAATTAGTTCAGCTACCTTGCACTGTGAAACTCCTTCGAAAATCTGAGACAAATCAATTTTAAAATCAAACTCCAAACTCTCATAACTAGCCTAATATCTAAATACAACAAAGTTAACTCTGATAAAGAGATCCCTCTTTGAGTTTAGGAAGGCTAGATCCTAAGCTAAGTGGTTTTGTGGTTACCTTTGTGGTTCTCTTTTGCAACCTCGAAAAATTACAGAGTGATAACACCTTGAGACACATGTTGATTTTTGATAGCATCGGATGTGCTCTAGGCCTCAAAATTTGCAGGGAGGCTAGGACACATGTATTCCAGAATACCTAGAAATCATTTTAGGAAATTCCACCCAGAGATAGTTTTATTAAAATAATTAATTATTTTTAATGGATGCCTAAGTCTAAACTTAGTAAATTAAAATAATTAAAGAGTATTAATTAAACTAGGGTGAAACTTCTAGAAGAAGACAAGATCAAGCCAAAATAATCTGAGCCATTGATTAGAATCTAATCTAGGTCGTTGATTGATCAATGAGAGGATTATAAGAAGAGGCTTGATGTGCATTTGGAAAACACATCGGGTGAGAGATCAAAGATTGATTTTCTCAAGAGAGCAGCACAACAGTTGTCGGAGAAGGTGATCGAGGAGATTTCTTGCAGTGAGGGGCAGGGATAATTTCCGGAGGAAGTTTTCCTGATCCGTAGAGTACAAGGCAGAGAGGACAAAGAGTAGTCCAGAGAAGTAGCGTTGGACCACGCAAAGGCAGCGTAGAGCTATGTTGTGGCGACGCAGAGCTTCAGAGGGAGTCCGTATTTCTGTTGGGGAACACTAGGGATCCAGTGTCGGAGTCGGGGTGTGAGACCGAGAGGCCAGAGGGCCGAAGTTTCCAGCGTGCAAAGGATCGAGAGGAGGCGCAGCGCAGTCCCAATAGTAGTGACGCAGTAACTGCATGGGTGTGACACAGTATTGCACAGAGATAGCACATAGGCTCATCTCCAGCACAGAGGCTCATCTCCAGCGCAGATCAGTGTCGGATTTCCCAGTGATAGGGTGAGATCATCTCAATATCTTTTTGTCTAGATAGATCTCTCTATAGGACCCCTAGTATGGGCATCCGAAGAATTGTACTCAAAAATTACTGGATAATAATACAAACCCTCCGCTGCTACACCGGTTTTCCCGCATAGGGTTTTTCCGAGGGCATTTGCCCAAAAACAACGGTGTCACTTGTGTTTGCTATTTCTTTCTTGCTCAATTCTTGTTTCCGCATATTATTTAATTTGTGAAGGTTGCAGTTGTATTTATTTCGATGTTTACCATATAATACTGTAAATCACATGATTCAGTAGGAGAAATATAATTAGTGGTTGCAGTAGTGATTCGAGGATTCCGAATTTTCACATGGCATCAGAGCACAAGTGAAGCAAGACAGCAGACCGGAAGTGTTGAAGAATCTAGGGCAATTAGGTGTAGAGTGATTCTTTGGGACTAGATAACAATTTGTGAAGTCTTTTTATGATTTGTCTTTGTTAGCCTAATCTTCTTGTTCTCTTATTAATGCATGCGTGTGTGCTTCATCAAACTGCTATCAAAACATAAAAACAAGAACACGAGATGTTAGCTCTCTGCCAGGGCCAAAACCTCTCTTGAGAGGAAAACCCTTCGGTAAGTTTTCTCTTATTGAAGCTTCTTTCTTGATCAATGCCAAACCCTAAACCCTTGACTAGAAGATCCTCCAAGCACAAGTCAACTCCTTCCTTTTCTCTGCACTATGTTTCCCCGACACTTTGTCCACCTCCTTTTGGCACTTCATTCTTCCTTCCACTATTAGTAGATCTTCTAGAAGAGATACTTATCTTTTGTACTTAGTGATATCCTTCACCTAAGTATACTCCTTCCTTCTCTTGATCAACCGAGTCCCTTCTTGATGTATAGTGGTAGGCTTAGTGTGACAGCGCTGCAGCCCTAATTCTCGCACGTGTGAGAGGTCTTATTGAAGTTATATGGCTCATCCTCCCTTCACTTGAGGTCCTTCCTTCTTCGCTTGGATAGGAGGCCTAGTAGGCCTAGTTTGTAGCCCAAACGATGAGGTATGATGGGAGGTGACTTGTTGTTGTCCTAACCGCAGATAGCCCTTCCTTCTCTTCGCATGTGTGGCTGGTATTTGCCCTAAAACAGTCCCAAAACCTTCGTTCTTTCTTCTTGCTTCTTCGCTGCACTAGAGGCTCCTTTTTCGTCCCTTTCTCGACTTCTTTTTCTGTCCTCTACCTTCATAGATTTCAAAGTAAGTTGCTTGTCGTTTGAGAGAGTGGACAACCTCTATATATAGAGGACTGTCCCTCCTTTAGGCTGACTTGTAGGCCGACTTGCTGCCTTGAAGCTGACTTGACTTCCTTTGCTTGGATGGTGCTTTTAATGGTGCCATTGCTTCTTTTGATGGTGTCTTTGCTAGGAGGAGACTTGACTTTGGTTGGAGGTGTCTTCTTTGACTTTCATACATAAATATACAATGTGTAACATGCCTTTAAGGTCTTCAACATAATTCTTTTGACTCTTTGAGTCACCTATAGCACTTTAACATGTGCTAGACCTACTTCAATGAGCAAGAAACTCATTGACATATATTATAAAAATAATATTTCTTTTCTTGAATAAATACAAATATCAAAAGTACATTTATGAAGACCGAAGAGCCCAGCGTTGAAGAGGAGGGAGATCAAAGTGCTGCGTAGGCAGCAGAACGAATCCCCAGAGGGATCGTGCAGTCCAGGCCAGGAGGGCAAGATTCTCAAGGAAAATCTCTATCTGAGTGAGTTGACAAAGGTAAGATTTCCAGATCGAGGTTTGTCAGCAGCAGAGGGAGCAGTGCAGCAAAAGCTTCAGTGAAGAGCAGTCTTCAGGTGAGACGCAGTTTTGTGCGACAGTTGTTGGGGCAGAAAAACATCAGAAAAAGGAAGGAGACACCTTTCGAGGAAAATTCTTCCTCAAAGAATTCCCAGCCAGGGAATTCGATTTCTCAATTGCTGAGAAGTAGTAGAAAGGAGCAAATCTACTAACTCCGGCAAGGAGTGTGTAGGCCAGCCTAGCAGCAACGCCAAGGAGAGAGGAGGCACTTCGACATTTTGTTGGCAGAGATGGCAGCTAATGGGGTGAGAGATCAAAGTCGATTGGATGGAGCATCCAACTATGTGATTTGGAAGGCTAGGATCTCCTGCCTTCTGGATGAGCATAATTTCAAAGCCTATGTCGATAGTGTGGTAGCTGAACCAGTAGATACAGATCCACTCAAGAAGTACAAGGTTGAAATTGCGAAGGCCAAGCAGTTGATCCTCAATGGAGTGAGGGATCATGTTGTATGTCACATAGCTAGCAAAGGGACTGCCAAGGAGATGTGGGATGCCTTAGCTACGTTGTATCAGGGATCTTTCGAGCAGCAAAAGATGTACTTGGAGGAGAAAATGAGATCCACGAAGATGCAAAAGGGGGAACACATTAATCCATTCCTATCGAAGCTTCAAGAGGTCCGAGACTCACTGGCAGCTATAGGATCAGCCCTCAGCCCACCGAGATGGTGAGGTTAGCCCTGAATTTAGTCTCAGAATAATGGCAAGTGTTTGTCCAGAGTATCTTGGGCAGAGAGAGATTGCAGGATTGGGAAGGGATGTGGGCCACTCTTCAGCAGGAAGAGATGAGGCGAGACTTAGTCAAGTGCAAACTTGATAGCAGTAGCAACAATGGGACGAAGCCCAAGGAAGAGGAAGAGAATTCGGAACCTGCATCAAAGGGGCGGGAAGAGAAGTGGAGGCAGAAGAAGGACGTCTCAAAGATCAAATGTTTTCAGTGTGGTGAATTTGGTCACTACGCTACATAGTGTCCTCTCAAGCAAAAGGACAAGGACGAGAAACATGATCCACAGGCTGCAACTGCTAAGATCGAGGAGAAGGAGTTTGCCATGATTGCCTAGATATCTCCACGAGAAAGGTGGGGTGATCTAGTACTCTAGTTCGAAAGAACTAAAGATGAGCAGGATCCTTGAAGAGTCCACCTCTTAGATCAATACCTTGCTACAGGAGCCCATATCAAGAGTAGTAGGATTGACCTGTGTCAATTGGTGCAGAGGAGTGTCGGAGTGACAGTGGCAGTGGATAGGAGCGCCAGAGACTGAGCAGCATAGAGCAGAGTTGGCAGCAGTGCAGTTGGCATAGTGCAGAGTCAGCAGCAACGCAGAGGCTTCAGAGGGTCAGCGCAGAGACTAGCAGCAGTCAGAACTCAAGGAACAAATGCATCATGTTGAACACATGTTCAATATTTTGGATGTTTTTTCGTTGCAGTTGTTGCAAAAGGCAGCAGCAGTAGTGGAAGTAGAGTTGCAATGCAAATGCAGTTGCCAGCAGCATGCAGAGTCAATAGCAGCACGGATGCAGCAAATGCGCAGTAGTTGATGGGCAGTGATGTCAGACATCAACAGCACAAAGAGATATGTTACAGAGTTAGGGTGATGCTACAACAAGTTGCATTACTAGAGCACATTCCTCACCAAGAGGGAGTGTTGATTTTTGGTAGCATCAGATGTGCTCTAAGCCTCAAAATTTGCAGGGAGGCTAGGACACATGTATTCTAGAGTACCCAAAAATCATTACGGGAAATTCCACCCTGAGACAGTTTTATTAAAATAATTAATTATTTTTTATGGATACCTAAGTCTAAACTTAGGAAATTAAAATAATTAAAGGGCATTAATTAAACTAGGGGTGAAACTTCTAGAAGAAGACAAGGAGCCATTGATTAGAATCTAATCTGGGCCGTTGATTGAGCAACGAGAGGATTATAAGAAGAGGCTTGATGGGCATTTGGAAAACACATCGGATGAGAGATCAAAGATCGATTTTCTCAAGAGAGCAACGCAACAATTGTCGAAGAAGGTGATCGAGGAGATATCTTGTAGTGATGGGGCAGGGATAATTTTCGGGAGAAAGTTTTCCTAATTTGGAGAGTGCAAGGCAAAGAGGACAGAGAGTAGTCTGTCGAGGCAGCGCTGGACCACACAGAGGCAACGTAGAGCTACAATGTGGCAGCGCAGAGCTTCAGAGGGAATCCATATTTCTGTTGGGGAACAGTCAAGATCTAGTGTCGGAGCCGGGGTGTGAGACCGGAAGGCCAGAGGGCCAAAGTTTCCAGTGAGCAGAGGATCGAGAGGAGATGCAATGCAGTCCCAGCAGCAGTGATGCAATAACTGCGTGGGTGTGACGCAGTACTACACAGAGACTGCGCAGAGACAGTGCAGAAGCTCATCTCTAGCGCAGATCAGTGCCAGATTTCCCGTTGACAAGGTGAGATCATCTCACTATATTTTTGTCCAATTAGATCTCTGTACAAGATTGCTAGTTTGGGTATCCAAAAAACTGCACTCAGAAATTACTGCATAATAATACAAACCCTCAGTTGCTACACCGGTTTTCCCACATTTTGTTTTTCAGAGGACATTTGTCCAAAAACAACGGTGTCACTTGTGTGTGCTATTTCTTTCTTGCTCAGTTCTTGTTTCCGCATATTATTTAATTTGTGAAGGTTGCAGTTGTATTTATTTCGATGTTTACCATATAATACTATAAATAACTTGATTCAATAGGAAAAATATAATCAGTTGCTGCAGTAGTGATTCAGGGATTCCAAATTTTCACAAGACAATGATGAAAGTGTCTATTAGTCATTGCATCCCCAACATTGTGTTCTAATCTAGTGGAGAGATAGAGTTGTTAGTCAAGGCCTTATTATATGACAATGTTGGTTGATATGATGAGATGCAATGATATAAGCTGAATAAATAGTTTATGAGATGGCTTACCAATCTGACTCTTCATATGAGAATTCTTCAGTATGAGAATGTCCAAGTACCTTGTATGTATTATGAATACCTCCCTAGTTAAGAGAGTGTTGAAGTATGTAACTAGGTTCAATCTTCATAAATATGAAATGTACTATCGATTCTTGTATATTGTAAAAAGAAAGAAAAAATATTATTATTATTTTTGTAGCATGGGTTTCAAGCTAAAGGTCAATTTATTTGTAGGTCAAGCACCCATTAAGTGCTTCTAGCATTTGTCATAGAGTCAAGAATTCAATTGAGTCATTGTCATATATGAAAGACCCCATTAGGCATCTTGTAACAGGTCAAAAGAATTTATTTGAGTCAACATTGCGTCAAAAGACCCTCCAAGATCAAGTTGACCTACAAGAGATTAAGTGGGCCTCATGAAGGCAATTCATACACCTGGGAAACCTATTTATTAGAGGCATTCGACCTCGTTTGGAGCACACACCAAGACAGTCATTCAAGCAAGAGAAGAAGTTCGATTATAAGAAGAAGAAATCTAAGGAGCAAACGAAGTTCAAGAAATACGCTAGAATCAAAGTTATTGGGTCCCTCGCTCTCTCATGTGCAAAGAAGCCGCTAGGACAAAGTGAAATTGCAAGGTCAAAGTGAAGCTACATCTGAAACTGCTAGATCAAAGTGAAGTTGCATGAAGGTTGAGCTACATCTAAGTCGAAGTTGTGAATTTGCATCAAGGTCGAAGCTGTGAAGCTGCATCAAGGTTGAAGTTGTGAAGTTGCATCATGGTTGAAGTTGTGAAGCTGCATCAAGGTCGAAGTTGTGAAGCCGCATCAAGGTAAAAGTTGTGAAGTTACATCGAGGCCGAAGTTGCAGAAATTGTTGTTGGGGATCAAAGTTGCTAAAGAAGTTGTTGGAAGGTCGAAGTTTGTAGTTGGAAGTTGTGTAAGGAAAGATCATCAAGAAGGAAGGTTGACTTAGCCTTGGAGGGGTCTTTGTCAAGGGTCTTAGGTCTTGGAATTCGTCATTTGAAAATTCTATAAGAAGAGAAGAATTCTTGTGGGTTGTCTTCTCAAGAGGAGAGGTTTTGGCCTTGGCTAACAACCTACATTTTGTGTCCTCTTGTCTCATTGATCCTCATAGTTTGGTAGTTGTTTGATGATAAGAACAGAATAATAATCAAGTGAAAGAAAAAGTTAATTACAAGTACAACTTAAGTAAAAGAACATCACAAGCAGTTATCAAAGTAATAGAAATCACCCTAATCTAGCTGCCCTTGAATTCTCAACATATATGATATATAATAACACATATATCATACATGATTCCTATTGCCTAGTAATCCTAGCTGGACGAAAAGACTTCCATCCCAAAATTTCACTATAATATAGTTATTATAAATTTGGTACATTACATGCTCCCATCTAGGAGACTTTCTCCTCAAAGCAGATAATGAGACAAAACAAAATGATCTTCAAAGATGCACACATTATTGACATGTTCTAGAATAATCAATCCACCTTAGGTAGGATTGTATCGAAAATGTGTGTTGATAAAACTCTCAAACGAAACTTCTTTGATTATGACTCTATATCTTTGAAATGAATAAAAGTATTGAAATTTTTTACTCTATAGAATGCAAATAGAGTCTAGTCTTTGTTCATAATAATGTTGAAATTAACGAGTTGATTGATAAACACGACAACTTTTGTAACTTGGGTGTCAATAAGGTTTTGTTGAAAATTTCTTCTTTTTGATACCCACTTTAGAATAATCCTAATTCACATTAAGTTGTGAATTTATGTCTTCATCAAAATACTTCTATCAATTTGTCTATACATTATTAGCAATAATAGGATTTTTAATTCAATTTGGTTTACACATGTTTCCTTGTTGATGACTTGCACTTCAATTTTTGATAATGTTCTTTCCATCATTTTAATCCTTTTAACCATTAGTTTTTTCTATTGCTTTGAGCTTGTTCTCCGTTAACCATCAATTTTTCTCATATCCTATTTTTAGGGATTTTCTATTTTTGACAATTCTATTTATATACTAGAGTTGATTAGTTCACTATGGATTAGTCATCAATGAGTTATTTGCATTAAAATAATGAGTTAAGCACTTGGCATGTGTTGGCATTTGTTCACCACCTAGAGTAGTGCGCTTAGCATGCATTGGCATGTGCATAGCTATTCTTGGTTTATATGGGGCATATTTCATAAAAAGTCACACCTATATATTTTTGGACATTTTTGCGTGCATGGACCCCTCTCTTAGTCTATAAAAAGAGATGGAAGTAACTTTTGTAAACAAGTAATCATTGTACTTTATTTTAAATATTAACAAGATGTTATGTGATTGTGTTACAGATTTCTACTTCGCTGGTTTTTTAATTGGACACAATGTTGCAAAATTCATACTCAAGAATAATCGGCAAGGGTCTAAGACTCTAAAAAATGAAAAAGTCGTAAAAGTCAAGAGAAAATTGAAAAAATCTGCAAAAACTCGGCAATTTCTTTTTGTAAGTCAAAGCTTTTTCATTTATGAGGCAAAACTACATCCACAACTTGGCAAAATGATATTGGCCTCAATCCTACTGGATTTTTTGGCCAATAGAAGGTTTCCAAAAATGCTAGCTCTAAGCCATAACCTGTAGTCGGCTATCCAAAAACTAGGAGGGGCACAATACCACAAAACAAGTAAGATTAAAACACAACAAATTGCCATTATGGTGTTCAACCAGGAGATGGTGGTGGCTGGAAATCACAATGCACATGTTTTTCCATGTGGCTCAAACGACCATCCATGCAGTCTAAGCTTTCCTGTAGGTGCCATTGACAGTGTAGGAGGCAGGCAAGGTTATCTTGCATGTGCCATTGATTCCACTAAAGATCATTCATGCAGGCAATGAGATCATTCGTCATCATTTATGGCCTTTACGAGTTGTACCATAAACACCTAATGTTGCCTGTGCATGGTAAGTAGTTCTTGTAACATATTTGAATTTGCTCCATCATATCTTGTGCATCATGCAACACCCTCAAAGCAATGGTATTCTTCACGTCAGTTGGGAAAAACTAGTTCCCGAGTAGGAGAAGGTTCAGGTGGAAATGCAAACTCTAGAGGAGGGAAACTAGATTGGCCCCTATCCCCACCACCCTGGCAAACATGTCCAAGTTGGAGTGGTATGGCCACCAGCACTCCAAGACAACTAACACTGAAAGGAAACCCGATACAATTCACCAAGCTAACAGAAAAATACCCAAAACAGGCCAGGACTCGAATCCTAGGGGAGAATCCATCTTCTGTTAGTTTTTGGTTGACTGGTAGCATCAGATAGGTGTTCTAGTCTTAATTTGTGTCTAAGAGGCTAAGGAACTCAAGATCGCCAAAACCCGGGAAATGTTTCGAGAGAAACTATCTAGAAACCACCCAATTAAGTTAATTGATCAATAATTTAAAAAATGCCTAAGTCTAACTTACGAAAATTGATTAATTAACAACAATTGTTTGAGGAGATCGACTTATGCTCTAGAGACTTCCAGAAAATGACTTGGGTCAAGTCTGAGATGATCTTAGCCATCAATCACGATTAGATCTTAGTCATTGGTGATCCAGAGACAGAGTATAAGAGCAAGTGGACGGGATGGAGTGAGACACAGTTGAAGCGAGTTATCTTGGCAGATCGAGCTACCCAGTGCACAAAGATTTAGCGAGGAACAAGTTCGAGCCGAAGGGAGAGCATCGTGATTGAGGGAGCAACAGAAGAGAATTCTAGAGAAGTTTTCCAGTGCCGAAGAGGTAGGAAAAGGGAGGCCAAAATTTATATATAGAGAGGTTGAATAGCCAATGCGAGCAGCCAAAAACCCCAGTGCAAGTGCTAGAAAAGAGATCGTTTCAATTGATGGAGGTCGTGAGATCACTCGAAAGGCAGAGCAAGTCATTTCCAGTGGCAAAGGGAGGTTGGACGACTCAATTATAGTTGAGAAGTAAGCAATGCGAATTTACCAAGCCTAGCAGTGCAAATTTTCCAGTGAGGGTTTGAGCAAGCCAGAAAGAGGCCAATTTGATTGCAAAAAGAGAAAAAATCTCCTATTTATTCTGCTAGATTATTTTCCGGAGGATTGCCACTTAAGGCATCCAGATTATTGTATTCTCCATATTTTGTTGCATAATAATAAAAATAAACCCTCATCTGCTGCACTGGTTATACCTTCGGGGTTTTTCCGGGGACGTTAGTCCAAAAATTAGTGTTGATTTTTATGTGTGCATTTCAGTTCCTGATTTTACTTTCGCAACATATTTATTTTGTGAATAATTTCAGTGTGATTTATTCGATAATTGTCATAAACAATTAAATTGTTAATCAATTAGAAGGATAAATTCTAGTTGTTGCAATTTCAAGGAAATTTCACAAGTTCTCACCATGTCGAGGCCACCCAAGGATCTCTAGTGAGCCAACCAATTGTGACTGGCCAAAGCCAGAAAGTTCAAGCCCAGCAACTTCACAAATAGTGTCCCGAACAAACCACAACCCACCAAGAGCCCTAATTACCAACCACCCACCAAAACTAGGCACGGATTGAGAATATTAGATTTTAGGCTTCTGTGGAAATTTTTTGCAGTGGTATGATCCGGATTGTCCACAGTCTTCTGTTCATTGAGTCGACGTTTCAAACCCCAAAGGGGGTCCATCATCAGGACAAATCAGATAGATAGAAAAAGAACGAGAGATTATTGAGAGAAGGAGACATGAACCTGGGTATAAATAGATCAAGAACCCTAAACTTGTCTACAGGCCGACACTTGATTTCAATTCATTTTATAATTTTTAATTATTCATT
>APFE030323940.1:15174-78802 GCA_000404065.3 Pinus taeda | reverse complement strand
TTAAAATTAAAATTTAAGTTTAAATTGTTTAATTTGTAGATAAGTAGGGGATGTCTTGTACAACAACAAAAAAGTGAATTTGACAACTTCTCAAGCATCAACTGTTATGAGGATTCAAATACCCTACAAAATAAATCTTCATTTAACAGCAAAACAGATCTCCCAGACCAAACTTCTTCTCTGACTATCCTCAAAAGGACGAACACAACAGATCGCGAAGCTAAGACCCCAATGTCCCAAGAACCAGAAGAGATGAAAGAGATGTAAGATAAAGGAAGTTGGAAAACCGTAGAGAGAAAAAATAAAGCTACAACACCAATCTCGCCAAGAAAGATGAGAAGCCAAACAATTAAGAACTAAAAAATTATAGGTTGATAAACCAGTTTGGTCTCAATAAACGTTAACCACCATCATCATCATCAAAATTTGAATGCCCCATAAATTTAATTAATTTATAATTCAAAAAATAATTTAAAACAACAAAATTAATATTTTAATTGCAATGTATGATTCCGAATGTCCACAGTCTTCTGTTTCATTGAGTCGACGTTTTCAAACCCCAAAGGGGGTCCATCATCAGGACAAATCAGAAAGATAGAAAGAATGAGAGATTATTGAGAGAAGGAGACATGAACCTTGATATAAATAGATCAAGAACCCTAAACTTGTCTACAGGCCGACACTTGATTTCATTTCATTTTAATCATTTAATAATTTAATAATTTTAATTATTCATTGATTATTTTAATTATTATTATTTTTATAAATTATTTTTATTTAATTAATAAATTTTTATACAATTCTAATTTTAATTTTTATTTAATTAATACCATTTTAATATAATATAATTAATATAAATTTTTTATTTTTATTCGTTAATATATTTTAATAATTATTTGAATTTTATATATTGAATTAATTCAATTTTCAATTTTCAATCAGATTAAAAGAGTTAATTTAATTGCTTTAATATCATAAATATTATTTTGATAATTTTATAATGTATGATAATTTGATTAATTAATTAAATAAATTTTGAAAAAACCTAATTATTTTTATAAATTTAATTAATTAATATAATAATCTTAATTAATGAAAAACCTTTATTTAAATTAATCCTATCTAATTAATTTAATTTAGCTTTAATTAATATAATTAATTAAATTAAATTAAATTAAATTAATTTAATTAATTAATGGTAAATTAAAATTAAAAATTAATTTAAATTAATTAAAATTAATTTGTTTAAATTAGGATTAATTTTTATAAATTTTATGATTAAAATTAATTTAATTAATTAAAAATTTTGAAACCTAATTATTTTTATTTAATTAATCTAACTTCAATTTAATTAAATATATTAATTAATTAAATTAAATTAATATAATACTTTAATTTAAATTAATCAGTCCTAATTAATTTAATTTAACTTAATTAATATAATTAATTTAGATTAAATTAAAATTAATTTGTTTTAATTTGTTTTAATTAATTAACGAACCTTCGAAAGACCTTTTCAGATGATCTTACGCTTCCACGCGCCCGTGGGGGGGTTTATTTGTCTGATGAGGGTAAGCCAATTTCCACTGATTTCACTCCCATTGTCCCTGTTGAGGTTTTGCGGAACTTTCATAATTTCAATGGCTTCTCTGATTTTTCTTTTGTGATAGTTGTCCTCTCTTGCAATCGCCTTGGCGTCTTCTAAACACATATGATGCCTAGTCTTGGACGAGTGCTCTGCGAGGGCTGATGTACGGGATCTCTCATTTCTAATGTCAGCTGCGTGCTTTTTTAGTCTTGTTTTCAGAGATCTGCCTGTTTCCCCAATATAACTCTTGCCACATGAGCAATCAATCTTGTACACTCCTTTGAGCTGCTGACGATCAATTTTATCCTTAACCGACCTCATCATCTGTCTTATCGTTCCACAAGTTGTAAATTGGGTGTCTATGTTCTTCTTTTTTAAAAGTTTTGCAATCTTATCGGTAGTCCCTTGGATGAACGGAAGGTAAACTTTCCCTTGATTCTCTTTCTTATCTCCAGGGTGACACTTAGAGAGGGCCCTTTCCCGAGCCCTTCTTATAGCTTTCTTGATACTCCACTCCTTGTATCCAATGCTTTTGAAAACAGAGGTTAAGTGTTCGATCTCATCCTTCAGGTGCTCATGGTCAGAAATTCTGAAAGCCCTAACAGCTAGGGTGTTCAAGACGCCAGATTTCTGGGAGGGATGATGGTAAGAGTCAGCATGAAGATAGCTATCAGTGTGAGTTTTCTTTCTATAGACCTGGTGACCCAGCGTACCATCCTCTTTTCTACTGATCAAAACGTCTAGAAATGGGATCCTACCATTCTCTTCCAGCTCCATAGTAAATTTGATTTCAGAGGATATAGAGTTAAGATGATTGAAGAACCTATCAAGCTCTGTCTTACCATGAGTCCAATTTACGTTGGTGTCATCGACAAATCTTTTCCACCATGCCGGCTTCAAGTGGAATGAGTCAAGAGCTTTCCTCTCAAAGTACTCCATGTATAGGTTGGCAACAATAGGTGAGAGCGGGGAACCCATGGCGACCCCAGAAATTTGTTCATAGTAGTGATCTTGGAAACTGAAAAAAGTGGACCGAAGACAGATTTCTGCCAACCTTGCTGTTTGCGGATCGGTATTCAACCTTATAACCTGGACAGCTTCATCAAGTGGAATCTTCGTAAACAAGGATACGACATCAAAGCTTACTAGAATATCATCTTTATCCACCCTTCTATCCTTGATAAGCTCTACAAAATGAGTTGAGTCTTTTATAAAAGAGTCAGTGTTACCAACGAGGGGCTTCAGAAGCTTAGCTACATATTTAGCTAATTCATAGGTAGGGGAACCAATGGTGTTAACAATTGGTCTAAGGGGGACCCCTTCCTTATGGATTTTCGGTAAACCATAGATTCTCGGAATGACCTCACAGGAAGGAATAAGCTTCTTTTTTATTTTATCCTCTAGGTTGGTTTCCATGATGGCCTTTTTGACTTGTCTTATCACCTTAGGAATAGGGTTGGAGTTGACCCTTCTATAACTTCCACAACTCAAATGTTCATTCATTTTTTGAATGTAATCCTCTTTGTTTAACACCACGGTTGCTCCACCTTTATCAGCTTTAAGCACAACTATTTTATCATTATTCCTGAGAGATCTTAGGGCCTCACGTCCTTCCTTATTCAGGTTACTCTTCGGGCGTTTAGATTTTAACATGGCTATGGAACATTCCTGTCTCAGTATCTCCCTGTCGTTCGATGAAAGCCCTTGGGTCCCATTCTCAATGTTGCAAATAATGCTTTCAAAGGGAATGCTCTTCGGGGAGACTGCAAATCCCAGTCCTTTGCTCAGAATTTTTATTTCTTCAGGATTAAGAATTGTGGATGAGAGGTTCACAACCCTCTTGTCATGCTTGCTTGGAATATTGGGGGTATTATCATTATTAATAATTCCATGGTTTGTGGGAAGCCTGGTTGGAGCCACTACTGCTGGAGGGACAGTGTAGGGTTCCATGCTATTGTTACCTGTTTCCATTGATGAATTTGTGTTGGGATCCATGCTCCAATTGTCTTCACCCAAAGATTGACCAAACAACGAATTTACCCATTTTCTACCCAATTTTATGTCACAATTCTCCGAATCTGCGCTGCTTTTAACCATTTTCATTGATGAATCTGCGCTGCTGGGATTGCTCAAATCTTTTTTACTAATTAATTCTTCTCCCATTTTAATGTCCTTCTCTTCCAAATCTTCAGTGGAAACCATACCCACGTTGCTGGTGTTAAAGCCTGATGTATCCAAGCTTACGCTGCTGGGCTTCATCCATGAATCTGCGCTGGAACCCATTGATGAATCTGAGTTAAGGCAGGCCATACCCACCTGCTGTTGGAAACCATACCCACGTTGCTGGTGGAAGCCGTACCCACGTTGCTGGTGGAAACCATACCTACGCTGGAACCAAGAGCTGAATCTGCGTTGAGGCAAACAATACCCACGTTGCTGGTGGAAGCCATACCTATGTTGCTGGAGGAAACCCTACCCACGTTGCTGGTGGAAAGCATACCCACGTTGCTGGATTGAGAATAACTTGATGGGCTATGCAGTCACACTCCCATAAGGACATTCAAGATCTAGAGAAGTAGACTAGAATGAACCTCACCCAACATCCCCAACAATTTTCAACAAACAGGCGTCCCTCCCCTTCTCGGGTTAAATTAGTGCAATTAAAGGAAGGTTTCAAGAAGGTTAACTTTGCTTCCTAAATCAGTTCCAAAAAATTGAACCCCTGCCACAGAAAAAAATCAAAACCACCAAACCTCAAAAGTAACTGCTAGAGGTATATCGTCGAGATATTTTACTCAGAACCGAAATAATACTATAGAGCCAAATAAAGCAGTAAAGGTCTCTTACCTCCAAAGCTTCTAAGTTGCAAGCAAAGGAATACCACTGCAAGCCTGTCACCCATGGAGGGAGGATGGCTACGTCACACTACAGCTTCTAGAAACTTAGAAATCCACCAGGTCTCGGGTCCCAAATTACATTCGCATGCCCTCATATCCAACAAGAGTCTCTACAGTTGGATTGATAAGAAAGACTTTTACCAATTTTGCAGCATCTTAACAATTTTGCATGGCCTCCATAAGGCTGACCCTTTCTCTCTTGCCAACACCATGTTGGAAAATGTAACTATGTTCTGTCTTCAATAATGTACTTGAGTCATTATGTAATGTACTTGTCAAAAGACTAAAGAAAAGATTTCTTGTTATTATTATTGTGACTTATTAAAGCATGGGTTTCATGCTTGGGCCACCTTGTCTTAGGTCAAACTCCCCATTATGGACTTCTAGGATTTATTGTGAGTCTATAGAGTTATTGCACATTTAAAGAGACCCTTCTCGGCCTAAGACCCTATTCGACCCCACAAGAAATCCACACCATGTCAACCTACGACCCTATTCGACCCCACAAGAAGCCTATAAAAGGAAGGTCATCGAAATCATTTGGAGCATCACTCTCTCATCAAGTTCGAATTCTCTTGTTGTTGGGCAGAAATGCGAAGTTCTCTTGTAGTTGGGAAAAGGTGCGAAGACTATTGTCGGGAAGCCGAAGTGAATGCAAGTTTGGGTGAGTCTAAGGAGATAAGGAAAATCAAAATTTTGGTGGTGGTCACTCTCTGTTTCGTGCTCTAGATTGGGAGATCAAAGTCTTCCAAGTTGGACTACTGCCGGAAGCTGCCAGTTTCCGTAAGTTGCTGCATAGTCGAAGTTGCTGGGAAGAGGTTGAAATTCTGAGGGGCTGACTTGGTGTGGAGGGAAGGTCTGGTCATGGTCTAGGGTGAAGAGTCTCAAAGAATATTATTGAAAGGAAAAATTATCTTCACTGGGTTTTCCCTTCAAGGGGGGTTTCGCCCTAGCATGTTCCTACATCTGGTGTCTATTGTTTCATGCGTCGTTGCTTTTGGTAATTGCTTGATGAACTAAAGAAAGAAGATATAAAGAATCGTAATAATAAGAAACATCACAAGTAATTATCAAAATCAAGAAAATCTTTACTGCCTTCTGATTTTCTAACATGGTACCAGAGATTTGGTGAAGAAGGAAGAAAAAGGCATTCTCAAGCACTTGATTCATTCATAGGTACTATCTTACAAAAGGAGTCTATCATATTCAAGGAAGATGTCTAAATCAAGGGAGAGAACAAACTTGAAGGAGCATCTAACTTCAGATCCTGGAAGAAAAGGATTGACCTAATCCTCGAGAAGAACAAGGTGTTGGATTTGGTAAAAGGAAATGTAAAGAAGCCTACGGTAGATGCCAATGATGCCAACAAAGCGAAATCCAAGGATTTAGAATTGGTGGCTATGACTCTGATGGTAGAAGGGATACAAGACAATCTTGCCCCATTCATAGCTAACATCGATCATGCTCAAGAGATGGATGAAGCCTTGTCGAAGTTGTTTACTATTAAGAATATTGGTCAAGTAGCAAGTTTGAAGAATGAGCTGAGGACTATGAAGATGACTATAAAAGATATTGTGGGAACCTTCTTTGTGAAGATAGCTAGACTCAAGGATGATCTGTTGGCCATCGATGAGATTGTTCCAGAAATTGAACTGGTGATCACTGCTCTATTAGGATTGCCAACCTCTTGGGGTGCCTTTGTTGTAGGTCTCAACAGTTGGACCACCTTTGAAGAATTATGGATGCCTGTAGTCAAGAAGAATTAAGGATTTCAATGGTTGCCAATCCTGAAAGAGTGTCAAATGCTTATGTTGCTCATCATAAAGGAAAGAGATCGAAGGGACCGAGGAAGAAAGTTGACATGTCCAAGATAGAGCGTTATCAATGTCATAAGAAGGGTTACTACCAAAGTGATTGTCCCGAGAATCCAAAAGAATAAGAAGAGAGGAAGAGATCAAGCCAACCTTGCTATAGAAGGAGACTCAAAGAAAGTCAAGCCCGAAGAACCCAACATTTGGGATTTACACTATTAAGTCTTTTTCTTGTAGCTTTACATATCTTGCTTTATATGTTTTAGAATTTATAAATTTTAACATATTTTGGAAAAGACATTTTTGTATTGTTTTAAGTTTGTAGGTTTCCCTCAAGCTTTGGAGGGAGCCCCCAACAACTCCTACAGATAAGTATTTCATGTTTTTTCAATCTTGGGTTCATGTGCTCATTTAGTTTTGATTATATTAAAATACAAATCACCTTTCTCCCTTTGTTGTCTTGATTAGGAGAACATCTGAAAGAAGGAGGATCTCTCAAGACAAGGTTAGTCAAGAAACAAAGGTATGCTTTGAATACATTGATTGAAAGGATTATTCATTTGATGATCTATTACTAACTTTATTATGACTAGCTGTATTGAATCTTAGTGATTCTTGTTTGGGTGATTCATCTCTTGATAAATCTACCCACCCCATTCATATTCTTGATTGACTATGTAGAACCCTAGACAGGTTCTGGAAAACCCTAACCGAAGGGTATGCTAATGTGAATGTTTGAAACCCTAAACTGCTTAGGGATATTGTGAAATGCTAGTTGAAGTTTTACTGATGAGGTCATGTTTGGGATTTTGGTATGATCGGGAAATCCTAACTTGTTAGAATTTAGTGATAAGGTATAAAGTCCTAGAACCCTTGAAGTTTTGGTAGTATTGGTTTTGCTATGTTTCTACATTGGAACCCTAGGTCATTGGGGTTTGGTGGAATGTGTGATCAAGAACCTTATATTGACTTAGAAATGTTTTCCTAGGTATGCGTGTGTTTGTCTAATCAAACCCTAGTGTAATCAAAATGATTGTGTGTCTAACTCTTGTTTGATATTGTTGTGAAGTTGGGTTTGACTAACACATGATATGAAATATATTTGCATGATGATGAAATCTAGACATGTATAAATGTGTCCTCTTGGTTGAATCCCTAGGTTGGTCTAGGTCAAGATGTATTAAAAGTAGTTGGACATATGATATGCTTGTGTATGGTTATGAATTCCTAGATATGTATGTTGACCTAGTCATTGATGGTCATGAGTTTTAGGATTTAATGAAAATCCTTGTCTGAGATTCTAGGATGCCGATATTTGGAAATCTAGGGTTTTGTAGCTAAACCCTAGTGAAATTAAATTGTCTAGTATGTGTGATATAACAATATGAAATCTATTAGATGATTGTTGAAAATGAAAATCTAGGGTTTTGCAGTTAAATCCTAGTAGTGACATTGTCTAGTGTGAAATGTAACAAGCTGAGATCTATGTATTTAATGATTCTTGAGATTGTGAAAATGGAATTCTAGGGTTTTGGAACTAAACCTTAGTCAAAATAAAATCCATGAAATATGATTTGAAATTTGTGTAAAATTGTTGAGATTGTGAAATTGGAATTCTAGGGTTTTGGAGTTAAACCTTAGTCGAAGTAGAAATCTCAAATGTATGGTGACTATATAATTATTTGAGATTTGTTGAAATCTGAATTTTTGGTTGAGATTGATGATTGGTCGAAAATCTAGGGTTTGCAACTAACCCTAGTGGTAGTTGGTCATGTTAGTGACTGATTGATGGTTGATTGAAAATCTATGGGTTGGAACTAACACTAGTAGAGGTTGGTCAGTGATAAGATGTGATTGACTTTGATTGATTCTTTTGTATGAAATCTAGGATTTGTATGAATCCCTAGTGAGAAGTCTAACATGTGTATTTTGAAAGATTGTTAGATGCTTTATATGTATTTGTGAATTGTTTCTAGGGTTTGCTATATGTTGAAAGGAAGGTATGTCATACCTTTGGAAGAAACATTGAAACCCTAGATGGAATGAGAATATTCTAAAGTAGTCTAGGGTGTAGGTGACAAAAGTCCCTAGCAAGATGTTGAAGAGTATATGTCTATTGTTTGTAATCGAGTTTGGGTATCTGATATGCATAAATATGAAATGCTTTCGTGATTCTGATATGGCTAACATCATGGTTCTATAGATTTGGTCGTACTTGCTATTTAAGTTGGGCAGGTACACAATCTTCAACTTGGTGAAGATGCTCGTTGATGTGATAAGCATGTTGAGGTTGATGATAACTCTAATGAAATGATTGGAAGCCACGAAAAATTCTCTCATGTCACAAAAAAGAAGTTGATCTCTCGAAGGAAGCATGAATAGAAGAGATCTCCCTAAGATTAAGAGGGGGTCTGGATAAAGAGGTGCTTCTGGTTGAAATGTAGGGCATAGCTTGGTATGAATTGAAGATGAATTTCGAAGGATATGTTGCTACATGGGAAGTAGGAAAGAAAAATGTACGATTGAGGAATCTTCTGTCAAAGATTCGGTGCATAGTCCTACTATGAAAAGATGAGAAGCAACATCAAGTTGTTTGAAAGACCCTGGAGGTTTGTATTTGATTATGTACATGTGAAAGTATATTATTGATTGGGATTGTGTTTGCACAGGGGAATCTCTCGAAGGATTTGATAGCATGATGGTTACCATCAAGTTGATTGGGAGAGATTGGTCATTCTTGATCTGCTGGATAAAGGGGTGTTGAGGTTTTGTGAGTGAAGCATTGCCTGCAACCTGGGAAGACATTTGGCTAACACTTGGTGTTGATGTCTGAGTCCTGGAGTTGGAAAGATGGTGTTGGTTATTGAGCACTGTGTTGGATACACACCTGATTTTTGGGGTTGATGGTTAGCAAGTAAATCTGAGGGTACCTAAAGGGGCTGAAAGCTTGAGTCCATCTTAGTCCCACTTGGATAGCTTGCCTTGGCCAGGAATCTAGTCCTTCGCATTGCGGTGCCTAAACTATTGAGTGATTGTTTGGATAGATTTCCCTGGTTAGAAATCTAGTCCATGGCATTACGGTTCATATAGTTTGAGATCTTCCATTGTATATGTACATTATGAATACCTCTCTAGTTAAGAGGGAGTGTTGGAAAATGTAACTATGTTCGGTCTTCAATAATGTAGTTGAGTCACTATGTAATGTACTTGTCAAAAGAATAAAGAAAAGAATTTTTATTATTATTATTGTGACTTATTAAAGCATGGGTTTCATGCTTGAGTCACCTTGTCTTAGATCAAAGTCCCCATTGTGGACTTCTAGGATTTATTCTGAGTCTATAGAGTTATTGTACATTTAAAGAGACCCTTCTCGGGCTTTTGAATCATGTAAAAAGGTTAAGTACTAAGTCAAATATGAATTGTGTAACATCCACAGCATGTCGACCTAAGGGAAGATCAATTCGGCCTAAGACCCTATTTGACCCCACAAGAAGCTTATAAAAGGAAGGTCACCGAATTCAGCATCACTCTCTCATCAAGTTGGAATTCTCTTGTTGTTGGGCAAAAGTGCGAAGTTCTCTTGTCGCTGGGAAAAGTGTGAAGTCTATTTTCGGGAAGCCAAAGTGAATGCAAGTTTGGGTGAATCTAAGGAGATAAGGAAAATCGAAATTTTGGTGGTGGTTTCTCTTTGTTTCGTGCTCTAGATTGGGAGATCGAAGTCTTCCAAGTTGGACTAATATCGGAAGCTGCCAGTTGCCATAAGTTGCTACATAGTCAAAGTTGTTGGGAAGAGGTTGAAATTCTGAGGGGCTGACTTGGTGCGGAGGAAAGGTCTGGTCTTGGTCGAGGGTGAAGAGTCTCAAAGAATACTACTAAAATGAAGAATTATCTTGACTGGGTTTTCCCCTCGAGGGGGGTTTTGCCTTGGCATGTACCTACATCTGGTGTCTATTGTTTTATGTGCTGTTGCTTTTGGTAATTGCTTGATGAACTAAACAAAGAAGATATAAAGAATCGTAATAATAAGAAACATCACAAGTAATTATCAAGATCAAGAAAATCTTTATTGCCTTTCTGATTTTCAACACACCAAACTACCATTGACAGCTAGCAACCGCACCAAAATGCCGCCAATCTTCATATCGAGCTCACCACGCTTCTTATTAAGTGTTTGTGTGTGAGTTTCATAGGGGGAGCATACCACATCGCCCCCCGCCTTTTAATACCCTCGGGATTCAGCGGGGTCGCTAGCGCTCCTCCCAATTCCAGTATTGCTTTCATTCCCTCCCCCCAATCAGGGTACAGCTATCATTTGCCAAGAGGCTAGATAGTTGTTCCTTGCCTTCGAACTCAGTTGCAGGTGGCCATGGAAACATGAAATCCAGCTCATTCATTCAGCGTCCCCAATTTTCTAACATGTTTGCAACTTTGTTTCTGGTCCTGCAGGAATGTAAGGTAATGAAATCTGTTAAACTTAATAGAAGCCTTTGGACTCTAAACACCAAGAGTTCCAGTCACGTGTTCTTGATAATTTTTGTTGCAGGGGCATCGTAGATTAATTTCTATGCTCTGTAAACGACCAAGTGAGAGTCCTCGTCTATTTGAAGATTTGAGTAGCCATCTTCTACCACAATTTGAATGCCCTCTCAAGGGCCAAGAATTCAGCCATGTTGTTATTGGTTGAACCACAACTTCCAACATACACTTTTAGCGTCTTTCTAGTCCAATCTCTGAATACAACCCCAAAACCTACAGGGCCTGTGTTGCCTTTAGAGGCCCCATAAACGTTGAACTTAATGAAGCCCCACAGTGGGAGAGTGAAATGTTCTGGGGAAGAAGATGAGGGATTGTTAGCACGAACTAAGCCCGGTGATATTATAGATTGGGCAATTTCCATCCTATTCAATATAGGTACTTCCAGAGGTGTTACCTTCCAATCATCTAGGCCCCAAGGTTCACTAACAATAGTCTCCTTGATTTGTTCTCTTATAATATGCCAAACTAGGTCGATGGGCATCTGCTTGTCTTGGAAAATTCTTCAGTTGCATTCCTTCCATACTGGCCAGAGTGCGAAATCTATGGACAAAGTCCAGGCTCTACTGACCACAAGATTGTTAAAAAGAGATAAACGCCATCTTTCTAGAGTTTCATGCAAGTTGTTGGGAGATCGGTCCAAATGCCCAAATAGTAACATTATCCTTTGCCATATTTATGATATATAGGAGAAATTATTTAAGATATGGGACACCATCCAAGTGTCCAAATTATGTGCTATATGGGTTCCCTAGGGAGATCCTATTGGCCAATTAAAAGGGAGTATGCTTCCTTGAGAGTAAAACTCTTGTGGGCTCTATATCCCCATCGAAGCTTATCAGAATCCTGGGCCACTTGTAGTTTTCTCTCTTTCAGCCCCTGCTCTAGTAGTGGCCATGAATTCATTGCTTGGCTATCAGACCAATTTGCCGTGTTTTCCATTCACACCATTTGTGATTGGGTTGGCTTTCTTTCTAGTAGTCCTGCACAGCTAGGTCCCCCTATTCCTTAATTTACTCCTGTAAATATCGGAGCTCCTCCCGATTTCTCAAAGCAGGGAATTGCTACCATGCTTCCTCCCAGAAGAGGGTTGTTCTGCCATTCTGAATCTCCCAAAATGCATGATCTTGAATCAGGTTCTTGTTGGCCTACATTAGATTCCAAATAGATGATCCTACTCAGGATAGTCGGGCTCGAAGTTTTTCTGCTTGAGAGTCGTACTGACTATATTTTCTATTCCATATTCCTTTCTGCGAGAAGTATCGCTTATTGCAATCAACCAACAATTATCCAATGTACTTAATTCCAAGAAAAACTATTTTAGTATAAACACTGAATAAAAACACAATTGCAATATTCACCAAAAATAAATTGTGGTAACTTTGAGAGGAAATCAATCACAAAATGGACAATAATTTTGGACAAAACATCCCTAGAAAAACCCCGAAGGGAAAACCAGTTCTTCAAATCTAATAGTTTTATTATTATCTTCAGTAAATTCTGCAATTGATAAATATTACAATATTGCTTGCCAAACTCCAACAAAGCTCCGGCAAAATATTTATTCACCTCCACAAGTTAATCTAACCCCTGGAAGGCTCACGGCCTCCCTCTATGAGTTGACACAACCTCACACTAGAAAATACATCTTCTACGACCCCACACATGTGGCTCCTAGACCCTCTGATGCTCATGGCCTTGAAGGAATCAACATCTAGTCCCTTATTGCAACTCGTACAGCCCTCCTAGCAATCTGGTACGGCCTCCTCCTAGAAAATACAGCGTCCACAAGGAATCTCGGCCTCTCCAAGAGATAACAAAGCTCTCTTAGAACCCTCAGGACCTCAATAACTCAACCTCTCTATCTACAGGAGAATTTTGGGAGAATTCCTCCTTCAAAACTCGGAAACTCGAAGAATATTGATGAAAGAAAACACCAAAAAATATTCACTGCTTCAACTACTGCTGCAACCCTCGTTGGTGTTAATTAAGATTCAATATAACCATGGCCATGATCTCCAAGGCTACCCATCACTTTCCTTTATAATCACTCATTAAGAAATCAACGACCAATATCTAGATCTGAAATGATCTAATCAATGGCTATGAAACTTTTCTAGAAGACCCTAGAGGAAAATCGACCATGTCTCAATTATTACTAATTTATTATCTATTTCCCTAAGTTAAAACTTAGGAAAATAATTAAAATTGATTAATTAATTTAATTAAGACATTTCCATTCAAAAAAATAGGTTGGGATTTGAGATATTTTCTGCTTTTGTGTTCTTAGCTTCACTAACACCACTTGAGGCTAGAACACTTGTCTAAGCTACATCAACCAACACTCCCTCTTAGTGAGGAAGGTGTTCCACATTGTACACCATCATGCTCCGTGCCCACATTTGGAACACCTTTCACCTTGAGTACCCCATGGCACATTCCATTATGCCATAATTCTCCTGGACTGTTGCTACAAGTGATGAGTGCAAACTCATCCTCTAGTCGATTGGAAAGCTCACCTGCGGCTGCAACTATATGCTTCTCGCCCTCCTTGTCACCTTCTGATGAGGGCAATTGTTGCAATGATGGCCAAACTTGTGACAGCAATAGTACTTGATCTTCGACTTGTCCTTCTTCTTTTCCTCCTTGGAGTTGGACCCTTTACTAGATCCCTTCTTCGCTTTTCCCTTGCTTACAAGAGCAACATTCTTGTTGTCATCTCCCTTTTGCTCGAAAATTGCTACTAGTACCATTGTTTCCCTTCACAAGGCTCAATCAAAGCTTTTTTTGTGTGAAGTCATTCCACAGGCGGTCCCAAGTAGGAAAATCAGATCTTCCACTAACCACTTGCAAGGAAACATACGATTGCTTCTGAAACCCATTCAAGGTTGTTCTCACAAGCTTGTCATCATTAACCTTCTCTTCAATGGTTGCTAGCTCATCCCCCATTGTCCTGATGCGGGTGAGATAACTGACAACGTTCTCTCCCTTATTTTGTTTGGTGCTTCTAAGCTTTTCTCTTAGGATCATTTTCCGATTCATATTTTTATCCTCGAAAAGCTTTTTGATGGCATCCCAAATCTTCTTGGTTGTAGTTTCTTTCGCCAAATGTGGAACAATGTGTTTCTTGACCCCATCTAGAATAATATGTCTGGCCTTGGCATCATCTTTCCGATACTCACGCAACATGATAGGATATGTTGGTACAACAATATGTGTCGTAGCAAACTCCTTCAATCCATGCTCTTCCAAAATAAGAAGGCGTCGGAATTTCCATACACCAAAGTTAAATCTGCCATCCAACCTATCTTGGTCCCTCAATCTTGCTAAAGCCATTACTGAACCCCTCGAGAGAGAATAAAAATAAATATCTCTTCTACCAGCTAACAAAAGTACCTAGAAAACCTCACGGTCTCCCTTTGCAAGTGATCTCAACTTCTCTAAGAATTTTCAGCTCTCTTGGAAAGCAATATGACCCACACGTGTGGTCGTTGTCTAGCAATCTGGCCTCACGGCCTTGCCTTCAGAAGTCTCGACCTTCTCAAAAGGACTCAGCATCACCCTGTCAACCCTCCTGGAGTATTTTGGTTCAACCCTCCTTGAGTATTTTGGTCCTCAACATAGCCTTAACACCCCACACATGCGGCTAGATCCGAGTAACACGACCCTCCAAAAACTCTCACTGTCTGGTTGAAAATCTCTGCCTCTCCTATATAACACCAGTAAACTTACTCCAAGTAAACCTGGAACAAACTGAAGAAATTGATCTAGGTATTAAACCCTTGGCTTCCTCTTCTAAACCCCTACATTGATCTACTTCGGTAAACCTCGATGCTTGAGATATGCTCTGATACCATGTGAAAAATCAATAGCAATGTTGCTTATTGCAATCAACCAGTGATTAGCCAATGTATTTAATTTTGAGCAAAACTATTTTACTATAAATACTGAATAAAAACACGATTGCAATATTCACCAAAAATAAACTGCAGAAACTCTAAGAGGCAACCAATCACAAAATGGACAAAATATTTTTGGACAAAACGTCTCTGGAAAATCCCTGAAGAGAAAACCGTTCTTCAAATCTGAGGGTTTTATTATTATCTTCAACAAATTCTGCAATTGATAAATATTACAATATTGCTTTCCAAACTCAAGCAAAGCTCTAGCAAAATATTTCTTCACCTCCACAAGTCGAACTAACCCCTGGAAGGCTCACAGCCTCCTTCTACAAGCTGACACGGACTCACACTAGCAAATATAGCTTGTACGACCCCACACATGCGGCTCATGGACCCTCTGATGCTCACAGCCTAGAGGGAATCAACCTCTCGGCGCTTTTGGCAACTTGTATGACGCTCCTGGCAATCTCATACAGCCTCCTACTAGCAAATACAACCTCCACAAGGAATCTCGGCCTCTCTTAGAGAAAACAGGGCCCTCCTGAAATCCTTGCAGCGTCAATAACACAGCCTCCCTGTTTGCAGAAGAACCCTAGGAGAATTCCTCCTCCAAATCTCGAAAAATCAAAGGATATTGATGAAAGAAAACCCCGAAAAATATTCATTGCTTCAATTGTTGTTGAAACACTCACTGGTGTCAATCACAATAACCATGATCATGATCTCCAAGGTTGCCCATTGATTTCCTTTATAATCTTTCATTGAGAAATCAACGGCAAATATCTAGATGTGAAACGATCTAATCGATGGCTAAGATTGCTTTAAAATTTTTCTAGAAGTCACTAGAGGAAAATCGACCATGTCTTGATTATTACTAATTAATTAATTAATTTCCCTAAGTTAAAACCTAGGAAAATAATTAAAATTGATTAACTAATTTAATTAATAGATTGGGCTTGGAGATATTTTCTACTCTTGTGTTCCTAGAAATGAGAATTGCGCACATAAGAGATCAGTTGCAAAGTATGGGTGAAGTCATTTCTGAATCTGAATTAATCACTACTTCTCTCAATGGCCTACCAAATTTATGGGATTCATTTGTAGCTGCCATTTGTGCTAGAAAGGATACTCCAAGCTTTGAAGAATTATGGACCAATTGCACTCAAGAGGAATCTAGACTGGCTAGACTGGCTGCTAAAGGGAAGATCCAAAGACATGATGAAGGAGAATCTCAAGCTTTTGCTACAAAATATAGAAGGAATAATGGTAAGAAGTTTGGTAAGAAGTTTGGTTTTCAAAATTAGAATGTAAGTAGAAGATCCAATCTCCAAGGAAAGAAAGACTTGTCCAAAGTCCAATGTTATGGATGTCACAAATTTGGACTATAAAAATAATTGTCCTAAAGCATCGAAAAATAAGAAGAGGAAGGGCAATGATGATGATGAGCAAACTCCTGAAAAGAAATCCAAGAATGATTCTTCAAAGGCTTTAGCATCTGATGTTAAAGACTTACATTACTAGGATTACCGCAAGTAGTCAGGAGCAAGAGGGATCTGAAAGGGTCGCTCACATTAAATTAGAAGTGTTTAGAACCTTTCTTAAAAGAGTCCCTAGAAAATTGGAATTGTTGATAAGAAAGCTCTAACGTCTATGGATAAAACCCTAGAATTTAGACCTAGTTCAATCCTTCGACTAAAAGAAGAAACCCTAGCTCTTGAAAGGAAGGAATAACACCTAAAGGATGGCACGGACAAAGTTGCAGATGGATGCAAAAAGTATAAATATTAAGAGGGAGTTGACATTCTTCTCAAAATATAAGTATTCTATATCTTTCTTATTTGATTTATTGTTGTTATTTAGTCTCTTGTCTCTAAATTCTCTTCTTGGTTGTAATTGTTCTTCCATGACCTCCTGTGAGGATTGCAGGTACATAGTAGAAGCTACCAAGGTGTTGATAACGGATGGAGGAACAGAAAGAATGAAGCAAAGCAATTTCCAGAATTTATAAATTGTACCATGTAAAACCCTAGCTCAGAGGGAGTGGACTGTTTGAAGTATGCCAAAAGTCAAGAACCAAGCATGCAACAGATCACAGATTGGCAGCAAGATTTGAGAAGGTTCTCCCAACAAGAGGGAGTGGATCATGTCAAGACATTTGCCTCAGTTGTAAGGGTTGCCTCATGTCTTTAAAGGACATGAAAAGAAGCCTCATGATTAAAGAAGACTTTTGGGCTTAGTTGAAAAAACCAAGGATGATCTTATATATGATTTGCCTTTAAAAGAAGTGGAAGGACTCATGTGTCAGAGGGAGCAGTTATTGCCTCCAGAAGGAGCAGTCAGAAAACCCTATTATGATCTAAGAGAAAGTTGACCTCAGATTCTTGGATGATGAATTGTCAGTTGCTTATGTTTGATTTCTTGGATAAGCAGGAAGCAGTATGTCAGACACAATGTATATTGCAGCTAGATTGGCTAGTTGAGAAGCATTATAGCTTCAGAGGTTATTTGCAAGTTTTGATCATGTGTAGGTGACGACCATGATGACAGACATGGTGCAAGAGGGAGCAATGAAGCTCGAATATTTTTCCACCGATGAGCAGATAGTCGATATGCTGACAAAGCCTCTTTCTGAAGAGAAGTTTGAGTTGCCTCTTTGATTGAGAGGGACTGATGATTGCATCATAGATATGGTTTATCTCTGTGTCATATACTTTGAACAGAATTAGGGAGGCTATCCATGTGTCATGTACATTGACCAGAATTAGGGAGAATGATTTGAAAGATTAGATAGCATCATGGACTGACATTCTTCTTGTGCCATGTACTTTGCCCTGATTAGGGAGGTTATCTTTGTGTCAAGTACATAGGCCTAATTAGGAAGAATGGTTTGGTAGATTGGACTGGCATTCTTTCTGTGTCATTGTACAGTGACCTAATTAGGGTTGTAGTCCTTGTTTCATTTTGACCTGAGTTAGGAAGAATGGTCTGATGGACAGACATCTTCCAGTGTCATTGTATAGTGACCTGATTAGTGTTGTAGTCCCTGTGTCACATACACATGTATAGGAAAATGGTCCAGCAAAGGACAATCATTCTCTCTATGTCATTGTATAGTGACATGATTAGGGAAGTTATCCTTGCATCATTTTAACATGCATTAGGGAGAAAAGATCCTAGAAGTTGTACCCTCCCAGCATCTTGCTCTGATATTTTTCTAGAGAGAGTTTGCTTATCTTTGATAAGGCCTATGGTATTTCACTTAGACTATGTCTATAGTTGTTTGATGGTGAAACGTGATTATGTTGAATCTGGTGATTATGTTATTGATAATGATGCTTATCTTAATCTTGACCTTTCCTTAGAGAACTTGTAAACTTGAGGATCATCTTGATAGTCATTATGAATACCTCCCTAGCTAAGAGGGAGTGTTGGATTTGTAGGTATGGCCGGTCTTCATATTGATGTACTTGTCAAAATTTGATTTATCAAAAGGAACAAAAATTTAAATTTTTGAAATTTAGTTTTGGCTCCCAAGTGTTCAAGTCGGCCCTCCATCTCCTCAAGTCAGCTCAGCTAGCAAATGGCACCCATTCGACCTCATAAGTGGCTATAAATAAGAGTTATTCATTCTCCTCAAAGGCATAAGTCGTCTGAACACAAAGATCAATATATTCTGGGTATATGAAGGAAGAAAAAGAAGCAGATCGAAGCTTGTAAGAACATCTTATCGCATGAGGCTCTCTTCATCCACTTAGGTTCAACTCAGACTGTAACCTGTTCAACTGGACCTCCAAGGATCTGGATACAAGTCATTTTCAGTTTCATGAACAAATGTGACTGTGCTGTTGCAACATATCTTCCAAACTCAAACAAGTAGAAGACACCTCTTTGCTTATCCCCACACTTTATTCTTGTACTTCTTGACTGCTGAAAATGCACCCTTCAGGATGTATAATTCAATCTGCCTGGTTTATTCATGCTCTAGACCCGTAGTAGTCTTTCTTATGGATTCTGGAAATGTCATGATCAAATGCTGGTATAAACTGAAACCAATATGCAAATTCAGGTTGCTTGTTGGTCATGATCATGGTGATTCCCAAAATATTGCCTATCTATGGACTTGATTGTCATGCAAGTAGTCAAAGTAACCTCTGGTTGGAGCACTGCAGCCCAGCTCATACCTCTACGTTTATGCTTATGTTTAAGCGATTTTACATCCTTTAGCATCATTTTCCTTGAAACTGTAGCTTGTTAATTTGTTCATATTACTTATGAAAGAAACCTTTCATTCAAATGCATGCCAGTACTGTATGCTAAACAAAATACATTGTCTCCTCCATATCCCATCAACTTGTTAGTGATAAGTACCAGGGCTTTTCTACTCAGCCTGTTGGAAATCTCCATGAGGGATAGTGCCATATTTGTGCAAAAAATGATGGACAATTAAGCACCATAAATATGCCTCCTCCTTAAGGGATATGTATCTAACATCGTCATATGACCATACCTTGAATGGGACAAAAATTCTCAGAAAAAAAAAATTGTAAAAGGACCATTTGGATGAGCCATTCAGCTTTCTGTTGCCACACATGCCACTTGGAGTATTTTTTGGGCTGAAGTATACTGCTGTTATAACTTGCCCATTGCTGTATTTTCTGATATTTTATGCAAGTTTTATAACAGCATTTTGTAATTTTCAGAAGTGGACTGTTCTGGAATTATTTTTTCCTTGAATAATAAGCCCTCTAAAACAACCCTAAAGTGAATAAAACTCAGATTTGGAATTCACCATCATTTAGTTAGTGGTAAATTGGGTAGCTATCTAAGAGACCTTAGACTTGATTGTTTCTTGTCTTAGTAAACCTAAAGGCTACTAGGGAAGCCTTCCATGTGATGGATCCACCTTCACTAAAATGAGGAGAGAAGTTCCTGAGTGATAGTGTTAACACTTCTAATATTCCACCCATTTTGTACTTTGTGAAAGGTTTGCACTAAGGTGCAAGATTGTGTGGTAACACTCTAAACACTAGTTGCCATTATACCATATGCCCTTCAACAACCAAGTTCAAAACTTACTAAAAGTAAAGGAGCTGGAAATCCATTAAACCAAAACTAGCCAAAAGCCAACCAATACTACAAAGGAATAAAGCAGCATCTGACTCAACCTTTGGAGAGATGAGGATATGTAAATATGGGGATTGCAACCATAGTCGAGGACTCTTTCTTGGATACTTGAAAGACAAGATATTTGCTTCAATTTTCCTTTTACACATGTACGAAGAATTTTTACTCTTACAATGAACTTTTACTCTTTTGTAGCTTCAATGCTTATAAATACATTGAGAGTCCTCCAATTATGTTTTATGCGATCTAAGAAGCTCAATAAAATGATATTTCATGTCCTTCACATCTAACAAGATAATACATTGTGCAAATTACTTATTCTAAACATTTTTTTGTGTCGAGAAATAACCAAATACAAACATTGAATTTTTCATGATTACTAAAAAACACACGACATGTTAAGCATACTTACTATCAAAAGTATATTGAAAGATTTCTCAAACTGAATTGTCCATCTCTCGAGCATTCCTGACGGATTGCCAACAATATTGCTCTCAAGTTCATTCTCATCATTTTTTTGGATTAGTGTGGCTTGGATAGAAATCAACTTCCTGCTAAGACCAGAAAAAGAAATAAGCACACAAATCAGAAACTAAATGAAGCAGAATAAGAATTATGATACCCTATTTTGATTTAACAAAGCCCATTATAAGGTTATTATATAAAATATATGCTAAAGAGTATTTTATTGGAAACATTACAAATTTTTACTCCAATATTTTAAGAGTATATCCTACTCCTTGATCTAATTGGTCCTAACAAAGGTATTGATATGTACCTTTTCCCTTAATCTTGCACTGGGAGTCTGGACCAGCAAGGAGCATTAGATCTAGTTATGGCCAGCAATGTGTTTAGTGGTTGTTTCAGAAGTGTCTTCCCCTATAGAAACCTGGATCCGGCATATTTCTAGCCTTGAATTTGTTGGTGAGAACAAAGTATCATTAGAATATTGCTTCTCCTTAATCTAGTTGAGGCCAACAAGGGTTTTCACTATTCCAAATCACTTGGGAATAGGACTCCCATGCCAATGGCTCCTTTGCTATAATATTTTCCTAGTTCAATGTGACATTCATATAGAAAATCGCATGGTTGGTTGATGAATCCTTCCCTTAGAAATCACTCCCCTGCCTATAATTTGCTCTAATGTCAAAGTGAGGACAGAAATTTGGAAAGAACTCTATTCTGCTTTGAATTGCCTCTGCTCTAACTGCGTTGAACTCTGCAATAGATCCACAATGAAATGGTTCCATAAATTTTACTCCGCTTAGCACTACATCTACTCTGACTCCACTTTGAACTGATTACACCCTGATTCTGATTTGGACTGATGTCAGAGTTGTTGAAGAATGTAACTAGCATTGGTCTTCATAATTGTATCAGTCATAATTGTATATATTTATCAAAAGAAAGAAGAAATAAAATATTATTAAATAAATTGATTTATTAAAGCATGGGTTTCATGCTTGGGTCAATTGTTTTTAGGTCAAAGCCTCCATTGAAAGTCTCTAGGGTTCATATCAAGTGTCCTTATCCATGTCATAGTGTAAAGAAGCCTTCTTGGGAATTATTTGTCAAGAAAGAAAATTATTTTAATATAAAATAGGTCAATTAGGCCTCCTCCACCAAGTCGGCCTCAAGGAAGGACAAGTCGACATCAACAGGGGAATTCGACCTCACCAACTCACTATATATTGGAGCAACTCAACTCATTTGGAAGATCATCTCACACAAGTTCGAATTACAGTAGCTGGAACTGGAAGCAATAAAAGTGTGAAATTCAAGAAGGAAGAAGGACAGGCCTAGCAAAGGAGGAAGATGTCGTTATTTTGCTAAGAAAGTCAAAATTCTTCCTCTCTTGTCTCACACATGCGAATGAACTGAAGCTACTGGAGGGACAAAATTGCAGTCTTGAAGCCAGGTCGAAACTCTAATGCAGTAGGGTCGAAAATATGTCCTTGATACAATATTGATGCAATACTAAAGCAAGGTTGATGCAATATCATTGCAATTGATCTTTGAGGGTTGGACGAACAGTTTAAGGGCTGACTTGGTGGAGGAGGAAGGTCTCTTGGTCTAGGATCTTGATCTATCTGATTTGAATTACTGAAGGAAGAGTTCTTGATTGGGTTTTTCCCTATATAGGGATTTTTTCCCTAGTTGTGCGTCTACATCTAGTGTCCTTGATCTTCATGTTTTGGTTTTGGTAATTACTTGATGAACAAAGATAAAAGGAGAACATTAGAAAAATAATAATAACTTAAGGAAATCACAAGCACTTATCAACAAGAGAAAATCTTTCTGCCTTTCTAATTTTCTAACATGGTATCAGAGCTAAAAGATGAAGAAGAAGGAAAAAGGCAAGTCGAAGATCCATTAAGGAAAAAGAAATCAAAGAAAGGTCATTAAGGAAAAGGATCATATAAAGAGACAAGCCTACTATCTACAGGAACTATGACAAACTCAATGAAGGGAGAAAACAAACTAAAAGGAGCCTCCAATTATAGGGCCTGGAAAAAGAGGATATACCTCATTCTCGAAAAGAACAAAGTTTTGGACCTCATTAAAGGAAAAATCAAGAAGCCTACTGATCAATTAAGTGATGTAGAGAAAGCAAAGTTTAAAGAAATCGAAATCATGGCTACGAACCTAATAGTGAATGGAGTTAATGATCCAAGTCCAGGTGTGACAAAGGACCCTTCCAAGACCTTTTACTTTCGTGATGTGTTAAATTGCATTTCTAAAAGAACATAAATGAATACATCTGCATGTTGTAAAGAAGAGGAACATGACAATCATCAACAACATAAAAACATAAGCGTTGATAAAGAAGTTCGTCCAGGAGGGACTACGTCTCCGGGCCCCGGTGTCAAGATGGTGTAGGCCGCTGCATTAAGTGCTATCAATAGTGATGATGTACATAGAGGTGATGCCGCTACCATACAAGGAAAATGCCCTCACGTAGGAGTGGCTCTAAGAGATGTTCCACTACAGGAACTCTCAATCAAAAGACTCCTATTAGTATGACACAAAACTCATCAACGATGAGTATCCTGCCAACATGGCATAAAAGGGATCTCAAAACAAAACATGACAAATCATGACAATAAGTACATCACATAGGCGATTCCGCGTCACATCAAGCAAGAATCATAAAATGAGTAAGAAACAAGATACCACATCAAACATCAACAAGGCTCTGTGCAGCACAATGCATAAAGAAGAAGTACATGAACACAACATATACCTCACAACCAAGGGCCATTTGAAGAAGCAGATGTCAAACTGCTAAAGTTGTTTGGAGCATCGATCTCACGGCATCGATCGCATGAAAATGACTGCTCGCACATGAACGTGGACATTTGCATTCCACTTAGAAAAGTGGCTGAAGAATAGAATAAGAGAATGAGAAATCTGAATGCACCATCAGATTTGTGGCGTCGAATAGTGAAAAATCGACTGTCCAAAATCTGAATTCTGAGAAGTTGAGAATCTAGGGCTCAAGGAATCTTTTAGATTCCCCCAGGATTCCTCAAAGATTCTGCTCCACGGCGGGACTAGAAATCTGCAACTCAAATGGCGAATCTAACCTCACCATTGCGATTCCTGCGGAAAACTGTGAAAAACAAGCATAAACTTGACTATATTCTGACATGGAGAAAAATTACCTCCTCGGGAAAATTTCAAGGCTCATGGTTCCGCTCCCTTTTTTACAGCAATCATGGTTCCACCTTCATCCTGAAAATGGCCGAAAAATGCAGAACTCTGATGGAGACACAGATAGCGCCATTGCGTTCGTGGCGACGAGAAGTGCTGAATCCATATAAAATTTGTCAAAATCTGATAGTGGAAATTTGGCCCTCCTGCAAAATTCATGGTTCCACCTGCGTTAAAAATTAATTAAAAATTATTGCCTTGAAATGTGTGCCCACTCCCGGTTCCTCCATCTATCCCCCACTGAGGGAATGGACAGGTTTATATAAAATTTATAGGGCTGAGTTTACAAGAAATTCGTTGTGGATGGATTGGCATAAGATTGAAAATAGAGCAGGAGAGGTCGGGAGGTCAATCCCCGCCCCTCTCATTATAGTTGTTTGTTTTTTTGTTAAAAACCAAAAATGAATTTTCAAAGGAGTCGGGTCCGCATTGGGTGGCCCGCCCCATGTCTTCCGCACCAACCAAACCATATTAATCACGGGCGCGTTAAGTTCGGTGGTTATGTATTAATGTTTAGTTTTTGTGTGGTATGGTGTGATTCACGAGGCCGCCCGGTGGGCCGGCCCATGTGGCCAGGCGGGTTCAACTCCCGCCAACCTCACCTTATGGTACGTAGGTTGGTTGGGGGGTGGTGGGATTGGTGGCCCCCACCCCCTTAAAAAGGTGCATTATTGTTATTTAAAACAAATATATATATATATATATATATATATATATATATATATATTTGTTTTAAATAACACTAATGCACCTTTTTAAAATTCGTTTTTTTTAATCCGTAAGAGTCAAATTAACAACCCCCCAATTTCGCTCGGAATCTGGTGGCCGGGTTTGGTCCAAATTGTGGCTTCCTTAAGCTTCCTAGTCATCAAAAAGTCAACCCAACTTTGACTGCTTCTAACTTTCGCATCTGGACTCGGATTGACGAACCACTCGCACCGCCGCTGCGATCCGGAAGACAAGATCTACGCTCTGGTCCTGGTTCGAGCATAATCCAAACACTTTGATTTTTGAGCTTCTCTGAGTCCTCCTTGTCCTGTGTGTGTCTCTGGAACCACCTGGATCAATCCTCCCCACTGAGGAGCTTTTGGTCCTCCAAAAACATGAAAAATAATTTGCAACTTCTTTGTACCATGTCTGCATCACAAGTGTCCTGAAAAGGTCTCGCTTCCATCTCCTTCACCTTTGTTCTTCGAAGCCTTAAGTGACAAGCCAACACCTGCTACCTCTGCAACCTGTAGTACATTGTTTTGCAAATTACATGCTTGATTGACATGACCAACTAATGACCTAAACGTCCCATACTTGCCACGAGTTTACAACACATACTCGACGGTCAAATTTACATCAAAATGGACACAATACCCCAGCTACGACAATAAAGCCAACATATCATTGTTGCTTCAACAAGTGATGAAAACACATCATCATTGCAACACATGATTTACAAAGATAAGGCCAAACATTATTGTTTTTACAAGTGATGGAAACATAACATCACTTTTAAAGTGTGAAATGCGACTCAATATAAGACCAAACATCATTGTTGCTGAAGAAGTGATGAAAAACACATCATCACTTTTACATTTTAAAATGCAACAAATGATTTACAAAAGAACAACCATGAAATGACAACATGTCTAGAAACCATTTTTCACTTATTAATGTGAATGGGTCGCCTCCGTGGCGATTTTGCTTGTCGAACAATTGTTTCACCTGGTTCATGCACCGACGCTTTGTCTTTAAGGCGTTGCTCTGGATAGAGCCTCCAACAAGTGGCTCTTTGATGGCCACTTCTATCGCAATGACTGCAGTAGGTTTTCTTCCTCCATATCTGCTCAACTTGTTTCTTTTCATGTTGTTGAGAGGGTCTTTCACGCCTCATCCTTTTGTGTGCTTCCATTCTTTTACAACACTTAGAAAATGTATGGTTATGTAATCCACAAAAGGTACATGTTTTTCGATGCCATGTTTTACGCTCATCATTATCAACATGATCATAATCGAAATGAATGTTTGAAGATCGAAAGTAGTTATACCTTCCCTCGCTGTCTCCGGTGTAAGTATGGCGATGAGAGCTTGCCTCAGCTCTTCCCCTGCAATGGAAACTAGCATGGGATGATGGGGATGGGTTCCCATCATTCTCTTTCCTTGACGATTTTGACGATGTCTCGGAAGCATACGACACCTTTGAGCATTCTCCTTTGGTGTATCTCGAGCCTGCAAATTGAGGTCTCTGCCCAATCTCCAATGGTTGAGTTATGCGTTGGTTATTAACACCAAGTTCTTCTTCCTCCTCGTGCCTCATCCTTGTAAGGAGCCTCATGTTTGTCCCTGTAATTGGGATCTCCACATCTCCAACAGAAGTCATACTATGTGACGACAAAACCGAAAGGAAATCAACATCTTTTACCTCCTCTTTCGATTTGGAAAGAACTGATGAGGGTTTCTCATCATCTGTTGTTAGTGGTTCGCTAACTGTCGTGGCGCATTCCCCAACTTTCTTTCTAACATACCCAAGTCCTGTTCGACACGGTAATTCCTCTACTTTGATGGGGTTGACAATGCCTTGGCCATTAACGCCCAAGCCTTTTCCTTCATACCCCATTTTCTTCAACAGTTTGAAGCCAATTCCTGTGGTATGATTTTCAAAAACAACGAAATCATCATCAGGAAACATACATGAAGATGAAGAACTACTTTTTACCTCACATGGGTCACGCTGCAGTTTTTTCAAGGCCTTGTCCTTTGCTTGCAACTGTCGTGGCAAACTATGTTTCTCCTCTTTCTCTTCATGTAGACGCATCTTCAATTCAACGTTCTCTATTTGAAGATTATGTTTGTTTTGCTTCAATTCTTCCAGGGCCTCTTCCGTGGCTTGCAACTGAAGCTGCAATCACTCCTTTTCCTCTGTCTCTTTCTATAGAGTTTCACACACGATTTCCACTCTTTTGGAAATGTTGAGCATGGCCTCGTACATCGCTTTTTCATCCTTTATCGCTGCACGTTCCATTGTTCATGCTGCAATTCACATCAACGCAAAGACCGCTCTGATACCTCTTGATCCAAATCCGGGTATGACAAAGGACCCTTCCAAGACCTTTTACTTTCGTGATGTGTTAAATTTGCCTTTTTAAAAGAACATAAATGAATACATCTGCATGTTGTAAAGAAGAGGAACATGACAACCATCAGCAACATAAAAACATAAGCGTTGATAACGGAGTTCATCCAGCAGGGACTACGTCTCCGGGCTCCGGTGTCAAGATGGTGTAGGCCGTTGCATTAAGCGTTGTCAATAGTGATGATGTACATAGAGGTGATGTCGCTATCATACAAGGAAAATGCCCTCACGCAGGAGTGGCTCTAAGAGATGTTTCACTACAGGAACTCTTAGTCAAATGACTCATATTAGTATGACACAAAACTCATGCACGATGAGTATCCCGCCAACATGGCATAAAAGGGATCTCAAAGCAACATGCATAGCAACACATGAGTATCCCATCCACATACAACAAAGGGATCTCAAAACACAACATGACAAATCATGACAACAAGTACATCACATAGGCGATTCCGCGTCACATCAAGCACGAATCATAAAATGAGTAAGAAACAAGATCCCACATCAAACATCAACAAGGATATGTGCAGCACAATGCATAGAGAAGAAGTACATGAACACAACATATACCTCACAACCAAGAGACATCTGAAGAAGCGGATGTCAAACTGCAAAAGTTGTTCAGAGCATCGATCGCATGAAAATGATTGCTCGCACATGACTGAGAAATCTGAATGCGCCATCAGATTTGTGGCGTCGAATAGTGCAAAATCGACTGTCCAAAATCTGAATTCTGAGAAGTTAAGAATCTGGGGCTCAAGGAATCTTTTAGATTCCCCCAGAATGCTCCATGGGGGGACTAGAAATCTACAACTCAAATGGCGAATCTGACCTCGCCATTGCGATCCCTACGGAAAACCGTGAAAAACAAGCATAAACTTGACTATATTCCGACAAGGAGAAACATTACCTCCTCGGGAAAATTTCAAGGCTCATGGTTTCGCTCCCTGTTTTTATAGCAATCATGGTTCCACCTTCATCCTGAAAATGGCCGAAAAATGCAGAACTCTGATGGAGTCACAGACAACACCATTGCGTTCGTGGCGACGAGAAGTGTTGAATCCATATAAAATTTGTCAAAATCTGACAAAGTGGAAATTTGGCCCCCCTGCAAAATTCATGGTTCCCCCTACATTAAAAATTTTTGCCTCGAAATACGTGCCCGCTTCTGGTTCCTCCATCTGTCCCCCACTAAGAGAATGGACAGGATTATATAAAATTTCTAGGGCTGAGTTTACATGAAATTCGTTGTGGATGGATTGGCATAAGATTGAAAATAGAGGAGAGGTCAAGAGGTCAATCCCAGTGCCTCTCATTATAGTTTGTTTTTTTTGTTAAAAACCAAAAATGTTTGACGGTATGTCTACTTGGGCGAAGCCTGGGAGACCGTAGTTCAAATCTCATTGAGTACACTGACCTACTTGGTAGATGCTCGAGAAGCAGATTCCCCACCCCCACCTTGGCGGCACGAGAGTCTCGCTTTGCTAAAACCATAGGATCTTAGTATATCGACTTGCAGGTAGTTGGATGTACTCTTGGTGTTATAGTGGCAGCTACGAGGAATGATCCAGGGTCTCCCATAGATTAGGAATGGCAATTACCGATTCACCATGTGGTTAAAAAAAAAAAAAAAACAAAAATGAATTTTAAAAGGGGCCGGATCCGTATTGGGTGGCCCGCCCCATGTCTTCCGCACCAACCAAACCATATTAATCACGGGCGCATTAAGTTCGGTGGTTATGTATTAATGTTTAGTTTTTTTGTGGTATGGTGTGATTCACGAGGCCGGCCCACGTGGCCAGGCGGGTTCAACTCCCGCCAACCTCATCTTATGGTACGTAGGTTGGTTGGGGGGTGGTGGAATTGGTGGCCCCCACCCCCTTAATATATATTTTTTTTGTTTTAAATAACAATAATGCACCTTTTTAAATTTTGTTTTTTTAAGCCGTAGGAGTCAAATTAACGACCCCACAATTTCGCCCGAAATCCGGTAGTCGGGTTCGGTTCAAACTGTGGCCTCCTTAAGCTTCCCAGTCATCAAAAAGTCAACCCGACTTTGATTGCTTCTAACTTTCGCATCCGGACTTGAATTGACGAACCGTTCGCACCACCGCAATCAGGAAGACGAGATCTACGCTCTGGTCCTACTTCGAGCATAATCCAAACACTTTGATTTTTGAGCTTCCCTGAGTCCTCCTTGTCCTTTGTGTGTCTCTGGAGCCACCTGGATCAGTTAAGGATAACCTAATTCCATACATATCCAATATAAATTCTCCTCAAGAAATGTATGAGGTTCTCTCCACATATTCACAATCAAGAACATTGGTCAAATACTATGTTGCACGACACTTCTAGGAACCTGGCATTTTGAGACGTACTCGTACCCAAAACTTTGAAACTCGACCATAATGTAATCATCTATGAGAGTTAATATAGACTTGGTTTTCCTTCTAAATTGTCATCTATGGGTCTTATTCCCTTTTTCTCTTGCAAGATATTGTGTTATTCATTTATTTATAATGTTTTTTTATATATATAAACATATATGACATTTTGAACGACATTTTGGCTGACGTTTCCATTTTTGGGAGGTGACGTTTAAACATACTCGTTTTGGAAACTCCGAAACGTTTCATCGCTTCGTGCAACTTAGGTCAAATAGCAAGCCTCGAGAATGAACTAAGAACTGTTAAGATGACAAATAATGATATCGTTTTATCATATTTTATATGGATATCTAGAATTAGAGATGAACTCCAAGCAATAGATGAAGTTGTCCCCAAAAAGGAGCTCGTAACTACTGCCCTTCTAGGACTACCAAAATCTTGGAGTGCCTTTGCATCAGGACTTAACAGTTGAAGGATAATCCAACATTTGAACAAATGTGGAATGCATGTAGTCAAGAAGAAGCCAGAATATCGTTGGTAAACAACAAGAAGGAGGATGAAGAAAAAAACACCTTGAATGCCTATTCTGCTCATCACAAGAAGAAGGGAAACTTCAAGAAGTTCAAAGGACAAAAGAAGAAAGTGGACCTATCCAAGATTGAATGTTACCACTGTCACAAGATGGGTCACTACAAAATCCATTGTCCAGAGAATCTAAGAAATAAGAAGAGAGAGAGGGAACATGCGAATGTTACTGATGAAGATCCACCTATGAAGAACAAGACCGAAGAATCAAAAGTCAAGGACTTATACTACTAAGTCCTCTCTCTCACATAGCCCTCTCAGTCTTTTTTTTTGTTTTGAATTGTTTTCCTTTATGTTTTGATTTCTAGAGTTTATGGGTCTAACATGTCTTGTTAGAACATTTTTCATTTTTATAAGATTGTAGGTATCCCTCAAAAGGATTGGGTTAAGAGGGAGCCTCCACCATTTTACCAAAAGATAAGTATTCTATACTTGGTTTCATCTTTTCATGTTTGGTTTCCTCCACAGCAACACTTATTTGTATTGTATACTAATAACCTCTCTTTATATTTTCCTTGGATAGGAAAGATTGTTGATTGCTCAAGGGTTATGGAGAAGACTTCAAAGGATAGACTTACAGCATGAAAGAAGTTCTATTGAAGCCCATCAAGATTTGATGTCCTACAAGGTTTGTTAAAGAACAACTCAAAGGTATGCCTTAGACTATAAACTTTGTTATAAGGTTCTCTTCATAAAAGGTATGTTCATTCTATTTTAAATTAGCTTTACATTACTAACATCGTTATGTCTAGGGTTTTGAATTACAAAGATTCTTGTTAGGGTGATTAATCATTAGATTGAATCTACCCACATTATATTATTATTCACTGTAAAACCCTAACCTAAGGGTGTGTCAATATTAACTATGAAACCCTAGTCTATTTAGGGTTGAGTGATGAAATCTAGAAAACCTATTCATTTTATGTTTAGGGTTTTGGTGTTGTTATGACAGAAATCCTAGTCCTTTAGGGTTTGTTGTTAATTGGAACCCTAGATCTTTAGGGTTTGATGAATTAGGGTTTATGAGAAAGACCCTTGTAATATCTATAGTAATGTCCTAAGATCGAAACCCTAGGTGTATATTCGTTTGTATGACCGAAACCCTACTCTGAATGAAATTGTTGTATATCTAACTTTGATGTATTGATGTTTGTATCCTAGATTTACCTAGTACGTATGAATATGAAATGCTAGTGCATGAAATCCTAGATATGTATATGCAAGAATGTTAACTTAATTAATGCTCATGTTTTAGTTTAGGGTTTGTAACAAAACTTCATTAGAGATTAATATTCTAGAGCATGATGATATTATTTTTTATTATTCATATGATTAAGCTTTGATGATAATATCTAGGGTTTGCAACAAACCCTAGTAGTGTCTGACATGTAAATTCTAAAAATTATCGAAACCTTAGATGCATGGTAGAATTGTTATTTGATTGAATTACTAATATCTAAGGCTTTGTGTCTCGAAGATGGAATTTAGGGTTTGCAGTAAATCATAGCAGAGTCTGTCATATATCTCTGAAAGTAATATTGAGGCCCTAGATAAAATGAGATTGTTTTCTTGATGATGTAGTCTAGGGTTTGTGACAAAACCCCAACAAGAATATGAGTATGTAACTTTCTATAAACCTAACTAAGTTTAGGTATTTGTGTCTAAAGTTTGAATGTTTTGATGCTTCCATTGTATTGACATAATTAACTTCATGCTTCTATATATTTGTATTTGGTTGTACTTGCTCTTTAAGTTTTGCAAGTACATGATCTTCAAGATCTTGAAGATGTTTGTATAAAACATGTTGAAGGAAGTTATATGAATAAGATAACCTTGATGTTGTAAAAAGTAATGAAGACATGAAAGGTTCTCCGATGTTATAGAAGAACGAAGTGGTTGATCTCCCCAAGTTAAGAGGGAGCATGGTTAGAAGAAAAGAATACATCTCCGAGGTTGAGAGGGAGGGCATATTAAGATAGTCATGATGAATATCTTATAGAAGAAATCGGAGAATGAATAGATCTGCAATATATTGAGGAAGTCTTGGTGTTGCTGAAGAAATGAAAAGATTCCAAATATTTGAATATAAATAACTAAGTGGCATCAAGATGATTAAGAGCCCTGAAGGTGTGTGTTTACTTGTATATATATATTTGAAAGTTTATTACTAATTGGGGTTGTGTTTGAACACGTAAATATCTCCGTAAAGAAGGACGAACACTTGGGAAGCATGCTTGGACAAATGGATATATCTAGTTTATTAAGGAGAGATGAAGCATCTAATGGCGGATGCTTTGGAGGACATCTAGCCGGCCTATGTGTGTTTGATGTCCAGATCTCGAAAAGGGAGGGTGATGTTGGTCTTCGAGCTCTAACCTTGGATACGCACCTAGATCCTTGGGTTGATGGTTAGCCAGTAAGCCAGATGGTACCTAGACTGGCTGAAAGCTTTAGTCCATCTTATGTTAAAAAATCTAGGGCATTCAGAATTACAGAGATTCTTCTTAACATGATAACAATTTGTGATGAGTTTTTACACTTTTATCTTAGCTTGATCTTCTTGTCATTAGTAGTGTGTGTATGTTAGCTTCATCAAACTGCGATCAAAACAAAGAGACAAGAACACAAAGTATTTGGCTTTTTGCCAGGGCCAAAACCTCTCCCTCTTGGAGAGGAAAACCCACGCAAAATTCTTCTTATAGAGATTCCAACTGACGAATACCAAGACCACGACCCTTGACACACTCTGCCTCTCCAAGACCAAGACATCAATCCTCTTGCTTGAACACTGCTGAGATTATCATGACTGTTGCACCATTGAAGTCATCACTACTGCATCTTTCTCATATCAATGAGATCTATTGAGATCTTCACTGTGATCTTTATTCTATGCTTTCATTAATGCATTGAGGGCTTCATTATGATGATTGCTTCATCATGTTTCCATAAGCACTATGATCATCATTGTACCTTAAGATCGCATGCCAATAGAATATGTCGAGACTGTAAGCATAACTGGGAGATCACTGTGATTCTCCTTATGCCGAGATAGTGAGTCGTTTATCATCATATAAATACATCCATCGAGACTGTAATAATTTTCTAGATCCTTACCCTTTTATTGATGTCGAGACAATAATGGATATTGTGCACCAAGACTATTGTGATTAGGACTGCGTCTTTGTTTTCACCGATATTGTAACCAAGTATAACGTTGCACTGGGATCTGTTGAGGGTATGCAAGGTAGTAAGAGCACAGATACACTTATAAATATGCCAATACTATTAGCCCAGACTTCATGCCAACACTGTTTCCTCATTCGTAGTCCTCTCTGCTTCATCCATCCAAGATTTACTAGGTATGCCGAGAATGAGATCTCTGCTCCATCCATTCGAGATTTGCACCTTTAGATCATGGGTATGCTGAGAATCATTGTCATCACCGAGATTCATTTTATGGTAATGCCGAGACAGTATGCCAAGAGTGCAGATCTAGCTACTATTGCTCATTATGTTGAGGTTGCTACAGGGATACCACCGATATATATATATATATATATATATAGTATGTAATAATAAGATACATATATAGATGTATATATATATAATATATACATATACATACATATATAATAATGACTAATATATACACAACATATATAACATCATATAATTGTATATACATATATACATATATATATATATATATATATATATATATATATATATCGTTGAGAGATCAATCCATCCGAGATCCATTTCACTGTAATGTCAAGATTGTCATCACACAAGTTATGTTTATGCCGAGAATGTATCTAGCCCAGAACTCAAATCAATGTTGCGTCCTCGTCCAAAGTCATTCCTGCTCCATGCATCTGAGGTCATAACTGCACCTAATACCCAACCGAGGTGCAATCAAACCCTAATGCGGATTTGCTCCTCCATGCGAAATTTCAGAGGAATGTGAAAACTCCTTGTTATATTTTCGCTGACCCTAGACGGGTATTTATAGTCTTAAGCCACCTATATTGGTCCGATGTGAATTCAAGAACCGACATGTCATTTGACCAAGCCGACATGACTGTTATTTATTTATTTAATTCGGATATTGAAGCCGACTTGATGAGTTTTGTATCGATTTGCTTGCAAACTTCTTGAGCATGCCAATGGATGATTATTCTTAGTCTTGGAGGGCTACTTTGACATAAATACATTTTACATAGGCTCTTAAAGAGCTTCTCTATGACATGACTCTTTGACATAATAATAAAATCCTAAAGACATCAAGAAGAAGTCTTTTACCTAATGACACTTCTTGCTCATGAAACCCATGTAGCAAGATATACAAAAAATAATAATAATAATTTTATTCTCTTTATTACATCATTTACAAAGATCATGTCATTATGAAAACCGAACCTAGTTACACTTTCTTCAACATCTAAGTCCCACCCAAATAGATTACCCTGGTCCAGAATCTAGACCGTAGCACTGAGTGTGTTGAACTCTTCGTAATTCATCTTAAGATTTTCCATGTACCTCTATAAATAGGGGTAATTATCAATACCTCCCTAGTTAAGAGGGAGTGTTGAAGAATGTAACTAGTATCGGTCTTCATAATTGTATATATTTATCAAAAGAAAGAAAAGAAATTTTATGTTTAAATAAATTGACTTATTAAAGCACGGGTTTCATGATTGGGTCAATTGTTTTTAGGTCAAAGGCTCCATTGAAGGCCTCTAGGGTTCATGTCAAGTGTCCTTGTCCATGTCACAATGTAAAGAAGCCTTCTTGGGAACTATTTGTCAAGAAAGAAAATTATTTTAATATAAAATAGGTCAATTAGGCCTCCTCCACCAAGTCGGCCTCAAGGAAGGACAAGTCAGCCTCAACAAGGGAATTCGACCTTACCAACTCACTATATATTGGAGCAACTCGACTCATTTGGAAGATCATCTCACACAAGTTCAAATTACAGTAACTGGAAGCAGTAAAAGTGTGAAATTCAAGAAGGAAGAAGGAAAGGGCTAGCGAAGGAGAAGGAGGTCATTATTTTGCTAAGGAAGTCGAAATCCTCCCTCTCTTGTCTCACAAGTGAGAAGAATTGAAGCTATTGGAGGGTAGAAATCGCAGTCTTGAAGCTAGGCCAAAATTCTCATGCAGTAGGGTCAAAAATTTGTCCTTGATGCAGTATTGAAGCAAGGTTGATGCAATATCATTGCAGTTGATCTTTGAAGGTTGGAAGAACAATTTAAGCGCTGACTTGGTGGAGGAGGAAGGTCTCTTGGTCTAGGATCTAGGTCTATTTGATTTGAATTACTGAAGGAAGAGTTCTTGACTGGGTTGTCCCTCATATAGGGGTCTTGCCCTAGTTGTGCACCTACTTCTAGTGTTCTTGATCTTCGTGTTTTGGTTTTGGTAATTATTTGATGAACAAAGATAAAAGAAGAAAATAAGAAAGATAACAATAACTTGAGGAAATCACAAGCAATTATCAACAAGAGAAAATATTTCTGCCTTTCTAATTTTCTAACAAGAGTGAGGTTATGGAATTTCCAAATTTCTACTCCACTTTGTGCTAACTCCACTTTTACTTTTCTTTCAATTGGCTCCAATTCATACTAATGTTAAAGTGGAACTTGGAATGTTAAAAACATTCTTCTCTGTTTTGTATTGACTCCTCTCTCCCTCTGCTTTGTATTGATTTCAAAGTGAAGGCTAATAATTTATTCTACTATGTTTTGTGCTAACTCCACTTCTATGTTGCAGGAAACAACCCCAAGCCTAACATATCAATACCGGAAATGCCATTGAAACACATTGGTCGTATCGTGTGGCATTTCACAATTTGGAAACGTTGTATGGTATGGCCAGTAATGTTTTAGCCCAATTCCACCACGTTTCAATGCAAACCCACACAAGCATCCAAGAAGGGAATGTGACCCTTATATGGCCAAAAACAGTTAAATTTATCATTGCATTTTATTTTAATTCACTCCACAAACTAATTAACCCAATTTTACATTCATTTCAAAATAAAAACAAAAACAAAAAAAATCTCTATAAACCCTAATAGCCTCCTTTCAATAAAAAAAGAACACTTCATTCACTCATTCCTCACACATTCTTCAGCAACAGGAGCTTCCTACATAAGCAGCAAGCATTTTACTTGTGTTTTGGAGCATTGGAAGTAAGATTTGGTGCATTTCTAGCAAGAGGACAATTGTGGGCAGGAGGAAGAAGGATGTGGGTAGCAAATTTGTTTGGTGAGTGGATTTATTTACTGTTGTTACAACGTTCATGGCTTCTCAAAGTGGTATTTCTAGTGCCCCTGGAGCTTCTCAAGCAAACAGACAACAAGAGTACTCTCCTCTTTGGAAATATCTTACCAAACTCAAACAAATGGGTGGTGGGGATTCATACAATTTACGGAAAATTGATTGGACCTTCAAGGGATCTTACACAAGAGTCAAGGCTCACACTTTGGATAAAGAGCTAAAGGGTGTTGAGGTTTGTTCACATACTAAAAATATTGAGGTGTGAGCTACATTTAAGAGAAAGAAAGATGATGCTCAAAGGTTTAAGGATCAAAGATGCAAAATTGGTATAGGTGGCACTAGCATTCCTCGCATGTGTGCTAGCAACAGCCCCGTTACCCACCAAAAGTGGGTACCCCTAGGAGAGCTTTTCTCCTATTCATCTTCTTCCAGTCGGTAGCCAACAGCCACCTTGTAGTCAATGTGATGTGCCACTTTATCTTCGCCACCTGCATCAGTGGTATGTTTCCTCACCCATTTGTCAAGAGCACATGTTAGAAGGTGGGCAATCTGACCCAAAACGTATGTTTTTCACTGTCCAATCAGGTGTTTATGCTTGTTTTTCATTTCAGCATGGATTATTGGGTGACTTGGAAGAAGGAAAGGCTTTGACCATGGTTTTGTTCCCTTACGGTGTTGTGTGCTAGCAATAGACCTATTACCCACCAAAAGTGGGTACCCCTAGGAGAGCTTTTCTCTTATTCATCTTCTTCGAGCCGGCAGCCAGTAGCCCTTGACAGCCACCTTGTAGCCGATGTGATGTGCCACTTTATCTCCGCCACCTGCATCAGTTGTATGTTTCCTCACCCATTTGTCAAGAGCACATGTTAGAAGGTGGGCAGTCCGAACCAAAAGTTATGTTTTTCATTGTACAATCAGGTGCTTATGCTTGTTTTTCATTTGGGCATTTAGGCATAAATTATTGGGTGACTTGGTAGAAGGAAGGGCTTTGACCATGGTTTTGTTCCCTTACCTTAAATGGGGGGTCAATCTTTAATCCTAGTCCCGTGGGATCTCCCCTATTGGCATATGGCTTTACGAAGGGCACGACTTGGGAAATCCCAAGTTTGGTAGTGTGGTCCCGTTTTCCCATCCCATATTTATCTCTTCAGCCCGCACATTACAAGCCCTATTCATTATCTCCCTTCTTTGGGCCCACAGGGCGCTGGCACACCCCTCCCCTTGTCCACATATCTGGGTCGAGCTTGGAAACATTGCCCCGGAGGTTGATGCAACTAAAAGAAAGTTAAAAGCATATCATGGCCACAAGCAAGAAACAAAAGGAAAAGAAAATCATAAAATGCAAAAGATGGTCAGAGCATTAGATAAAGCACATGGGCACAATCCAAGCATGAGTTCTACCCCTTATCATTATGGTCATCACCTTGGTTCCTAGGACCCATGATTGCCCCATCACATCATACAAAGAACCCATGCATGTCCCAACCTTGGTGGCCGATAAAATGCCCAACCTTTAAGGGGGTAATAATTGTTATACATCATTCACAACATGCTCTCATCCCCTGAAGCTTTGGGCAGTAATACAAAGAAAAATCATGAAAAAGCAAAAGGAAAGTAAATAGGGGTGGAAAAACAAAGGTTGGGGTAACTCATGCTTCCATGATTTCTCCCTCCTGACATCTGTACACCCAATATGTATACTTCCTCGTTATTGGTACCCCTTTGCCCATGGCATTTGGCCCTGAGATCCCTTTATCACCATTATGTTCCATCATTATTCACATGCCACCTATTGATTGAAGGATGTATCGGGGACATGTCTTTTCCCTTAAGCGTTGGGAACACCCAATAGGGTCATCTATTAGCCACTCCTACCTAGCGAGGTAACACTATTACGTGATCAAAGCCCCAAATTTGGAAGAGAAGCCCAATATGAAGTCTCAATTTTCCCTTGGTTAACAAGCTTGGTTCACATGATGCACTAATGATTAATTGTACCTAATGGTGAAGATGCAACACTGGGCGATGTGTGTGACTAGCAGGGCATTTTCATCATGAGTTGGGCAACTTAACTAGGGCTTAGGTCCACTAGAGGAGTATTATGACACCCTACAAGAGAAGCATTGAGAGCCATGGGACTCTTATCACTTGCAGAGCATCACTCCATTCCATGGGAACTTACAACACCCCACCAGTGTGCGCTTTGCCCCACATTATTCATGAGATGATTGTAACGAGAAAAGTTCGTATACGCATCAAAATACTCAGGAAGGCACTTGGACCAACGTGCCCCCTGTCAATTTTGCAGTATATATGGGTTTTGGCAATTGATCTAAGGCACAGATGAGGTTTGTATCACCCCTTAACACATGGGAGGGCTAGCACCATCCTCTAAGCCCTCAACGTTGGAGAAAAATCAGTTTATCCTATCACCAGGAGACCCATTTTGTGCCCCAAACACAAAAATCGGGTCCACAGGATGATTTGCATGGAGATTTAGGGGTCAACCCCTAGATCCAAATTTTTGGAGCCATTTACACTTGACTTGGCACTGGAGGAGCCCAACACATGCCCTAGAAGGGCCTACACATGCATGACATCAGCATTTCGACCTCTTTTGTGGGTTATTTCTTATGTTTACATTGGCTATGAGGTTGGCTTGTAACCTTACCTCGTATCAAGCCCATTATTTTACAATTTAACGGTATTTAGGTTAAAATTAGAGATCATTAGACATGTATAGATTGGATAGAGATTATTCTAATCTTTCGTCATCACTTGGAGAATTCAGACCTCTAAAAGAATTCACACTTGTTTCCTTCTTTGTTATTGGAGTATCTTGGATGCATTTTGATGTGTGGAAGTTATTTTGGATTTTCTTTAGAGCTATTTCTTTGATGAATGGATGGATATACTACATGTTATCTTGTAAGTACTTATTGATGAAGATTTTCATTTTGAGATTGTCTAATGTATGGAATTGTTGCTTCTATATTTTGCTAATTTGTGCCCTAATTTGTCGAAAGTTAATTTTAAAAGGCTATCTAGTTGAGAATTGCATATGTTACTCATTGTATAGCATGTAATGAATGTTCCTAGTGGAAGAATTCTTATAACTCTACATCAAACTCCATTTATCATTGAGTGGGTAAATGTTGGAATTTTGATACCTAGGGCATCAAATTCCGGCCTCCTTAGCAGCAAATTAGGCATATCTATGCATCCTTGACTCCATATGCCCAAAGGACAAGGCACTAGTCCAAGTCTTCGGTGATCAATCTTAAACTTTCTCCACAATTTTCTCCTCTCAAATTCGGTCCTATTAAGGCTGGGGCAAAAATCTAGGGCTTGGAGCCAAATTTTAGAAAAGAGGCTTTTTGGGGATTTGAGAGCCTAAACATCAAGTGATAGGTCTAGGCTACCTAACCTATCAATTTGGTGGACACCCACTCAAATTTTGTCCATAAAATCTCTTGCCCTAGGTGTTGCTCTAAGAGGGAAAGTTTACACCATCATCTTTGATTGTTGACGTGATGGAAAATAAATAAAAATATTCTCAAATTTATTGTCTCTTGTCCTAGGGACGCTATGTTCCTCAAAAGTGTTGATGTATCTTACAAAGTCAAGAGTGCGCAATTGTTATGTGATTTCATAAAGTATATTGTTTCAAAGGTGGGAATAGAGCATATTCTGCAAATTGTTACCGACAATGCTTCCACTTATGCCATTGCTGGTTGACTTCTAGAACAATAACCCACAAATTTTCCAACCCTAAATGCAACCAATTGTATGGACCTGATTTTAGAGGATATCTAGGGAAGATTGCATTGGTAAAATCTATTGTAGTAAAGCCAAATAGATAACCAAAATTATTTATAATTATGCAACATAAGGAAACATGCAACAAAAACAATGAGCTAGCATGCCCTAGCATCAGTTGACCCTCAAACAAACTTCATTTTGCAAACTTATGTACGCAAGAGAATAATCTCAAAAGATAGTACGTCAGGCTAGAATGGATGGAGTTAAAAAGGACACATAAACCTGGTTTTTTGGCATTGTTATTCAGTTCTTATTGTAGGAAGGATGCTAATGAAGTTGTAAGTGATTTAGATCCATAGGCCAAAGCTTTGAAAATGGTAGATGGAAATAAACCACCTACGGGCTTTATTTAAGAGACCATAGAAAGGACCAAGAAGGCAATTCAAAAACATAAGGACAAAATGAGGAGGAACGCAAGGTTATTTTAGACATTATTGATTACACGTGGCAGCCTCAGTTGACTCCTTGAATGCCTGATACAATCTTAACCTAGTCCTTCATTGACGACACAGGTTATGGGATGACTATACCAATGCACATGGAAAGAAGATTTTGTAGTAGTAAAAGCTATACCAAGATGTTACAAGATAGGTGGATCCAGCTGTTGCTTCACATAATACAGCGGACAGAGGAAGAGAGGAAGACCAAACAAGCAACCATACTAACCCCGCAACTCCAGATGTATAAGAATGATGACTGCTATTCGTTTATGATTGCCAGCTTCAACCCAAAAGAATGTCTTCCCAGGCAGCCCCATTTGCCTTTTCCTATTTCATTAATTTGTTACCCTTGGATGTTGTTCTAACTTCATTTTAAAATTTAGAATTAAAACCTATAAGTCCATGCAATATGCAAGGTGTGTGATGGGAGAACTTTGATACCCATACACCCCTTTGCAGACGACTACTACCCAATGTTTTGAGAAAATAGTATGTGTGTATATACATCAAATAGCAGTTTCAAAACATTGATTTTGCCATGGTCATTTAAGCAAGCTAGACATGAATACTAATGACTTAAATGCTGCTCACCTGGAGACCCGCTTTTGCTTTGAAGGGACTCTCGTGAAAGAGCGGTTTGAAATTGGTCGCAGCTGGTTACCTAAAGTCTCAGCCTTGTAGGGTGTAGTAGCAGCATTCCACTTACACGGCGTGGATGAGTACACACTTAACGAATTCCCCAGGGAAAACGCCATGCCCAGACGAGTGAAGTCCGGAAAAGGCTTGTACAGTCTATAACTGGGTGTCCCTCATCCACACATACTACTACAATGTCCAAACTTTGGATGACACACCTCTGTCGATCCGGTCCATGCAGAGTGTATGTAGGAAGCAATGAAAATGAAGAGATGGAGGATTTCCTTGGATGCGAAATATCCGAATAAAGAGAGATATGGATGCTTTCCTTGGTTGCGCATAAATATCCGAATATGTTAATGCCTTCTGTTCTCGTCATACCCTTAAGAATCGCAAAACTTGAGAAATAGATTTGTAGCTTTCGGGCTTCCGCTGCTTGCCACGTAGATCACTCTAGGCCGCTCTTGTATTATATTTGACTGCCATTATTACAAGGTTGATTTGTGGTGAATATCGACTCCGTGTGGGATGATGATGCGTATGTGTTGAAGTGCAGTAAGCAATATGGCTTATAAGTCTTAAAAGCAATTATGTAAGCCGTTGATTCTGTAATGCCGTTGTCTACAGATTCCACTTCCACGTGTGTTTAATTTATTTTTAAGGGTGGAAATAGATTTTACATTATTAAAAATTTCAAAATCTTCTTATAATTTCCATTATTTTCCAAATAAAAGTGTAACTTTTAAAATATTTTGTAATTATTGTTTTTTAAATTAATGATATAAAAGTTTAAAAATATTTTTTCAGTTTAAAAATGTTATTAAATATTCAGAGGTAGAAAGATTTTGATGAAAATTTTTTGAAAACAATGTTCTTTTATATTAAATGTTTAGGTTGAGAGGCACTCTCCTGAACGAATGGAAGAGAAGAGATATGGAAAATTAGGTTGATCAAATTACATAAAAATAATAAAATAGAATCAATAATTATAATTATTAATTATTAAACTAGTTAAGATTTATTTTGACTTCAGGTCTATCTAGCATTAAGAGGGATTAAATCTCTCAAGTTGCAAATCTCTTACCAAATTTGAAGAAGATTTGATGCTTCTTAACTCGTAATAAATCTCGAGTTAAGATAAATATAAATTGGTTATTAAAAATTTATAAAGAAAAAAATAAACAATTTACTTAAAAATAATATATTTCGTAACTAAAATAATCAAGTGTAAAGATAACAACAACTCCTCACATTATTACATTTAAATTTATAAATAATATGAATTAAACATAGAGAATGCATTTACATTTATTGGAAAACACTTCGGTAAGTATTTTGGTGAACCATATAGTTAACAACAAATTATCACTATTACATCATTAGTATTATACAGCTTGAGTGGTCTATACAGCTTGAGTGGGCCTAATGGTTAAGAGCATGTGTTTCTTCTTAAAAGGTCACATGTTTAGGTTCAAAACCAAAGAGGGGTAGAGAATAGAGTATGTATGCCTTCATCTACTTAGTAGTCAAATCCTTGGGTGAAGGTGGGTCCCTGTCCCACAAACAAGGGAGTCTCATATACCAATTTGATGAATTTGATGTCTAGCTTTGGCTCTGACCTTAAAATTGGATAGTAATAATTAAGTATCATAATTTTTCACTTTGTTTTCTTGAAAATTGATTTAGGGAATAAACCTTGGTTATAAAATAAAATTAATTAATCTATTAATTAATAAACAAAATAAAATTTATTAATTTTTATAAAAATAATATTAAATTATTATTATCAAACAATTTTATATTATTTTTGTTAGAAATATTTTAGGATGCATTTATTTGAATAAAAATATAATATAACATTTTTTTAACCATGGAGATTCACCCTCACTTTACCATGGATATTATTAACTTGTAAATAGGCATTGTTACGATACCATGGCTTATCAATACCAATCCATAACTCATTTCACAATCAAAATAATTTGACTTTATAACATTTTTTTAATTAAATCTAAAAGAAAAAAGGTTATAATTACTTTTGAGATATCTTTAAACCCTTTGTCCTCACCACTACTAAAAATATTTTGTAGATATTCTAGATAGAGGAAAGAGGGAGGGAGAGAAAGGAGGAAAGAACAAAGACATAGAGAGATAGAGGTGGAGAGAGAGACAGAGACAGAGAGAGAGAGAGAGAGAGGAAGGAAGAGATAGAAGGCTTGAGAGAGAGAATGAGAGAGTCAGGGAGATAAGAGAGAGAAAGGGAAGAGAGGGGGTTGCTTTTAGATGTAAAGTATATAATTTATTTGAGCCTTAAGTAATCCAAGCCTTAAGTGAAGTTACATGATTACCACTAGCAAGAGTTGTACAAAGACTCATGGACGCATTATAATGTTCACACTTGTGCGAGTGCACGATAGTGTATCTAATGAATGATTTAGTGGTAAATTATAAGCGACTTCAAAGTTGGAATAAACAATTAACTTGGTTATTTTTTTAATATGTTTATGTATTTATGCTAAAGATAAAAACTAAAAATCTTATTTGTTTATGTAAATAAGTTTACATCCATCTTAATTTTGGAGGATCAAATCTCTTGAGGTGCAAACCTCTTTTAGAGTGCAAAAGGATTTTGATCCCTCTCATCACTTGGTAAATTTGGAGTTAAGATGGATCTAGGTTGGTTTAATAACACAAAGGTGTTCAATCACCACGTAAGAAATAACACAAAATGACACAATTGATAATATATATGAAAATATCACTTTAAGATTCTTTTTGTATTTAGAAAATATTGTGAGAAGCAAGACGACATTTTTCTAACTTTTTGTTTTACCTAAATGTAAAATTGCAAAAAAGATAGGTTAAACCCACATCTAATGGTTCTTATAAAATTAGTAGAAAGAAATATTAAACTTCTTAATAAAAAATAAAATGTTAATGTTAAACTAAAAAATAAGCAAATCTGATTGAGGATGGGCCTCATTAGCAAGGAAACCCATCAAACCTCAAGGGGGGTGGTCGTGTCATGTGCTAGGGGAGGAGACATGCTAAAAAGTCCAGTCAGATAAGGGTTGGTGTGGCCCAAGCAAGGTGCAATCCCCAGGTGAATTTGACGGCTTGGATTCCCCTAGGTCGCGACTCCTCAAGCCATGGGTCAAGCCTGGAGGATCACATATGACTTGACAAACAAAAAATAATAATAATCAAGTTTTTTAGACAGATAGATATATATATATATATATATATATATATATATATATATGAAAGCTTAGATAGGTGATTAGGTGGAATGGTTGTTATTTTCCCCACTTAGGTTCAAATCTTGGTACTAATAACCTCACTCTAGCTCAAGGGAGGTTGATTTCTTCCTTCACTAAATAAATAAATAATATAAAAAAAAAAAAAAAAAAAAAAAAAAAAATCTTCAGATTAATAAAAATAATAATAATAATTACTTAAAACATTTTGAATATTTTAATCCTTAAAATGATTAAATAAATCAATAATATTAATATAAATCATTATAAATTCTAGTTTAACAAACTTGTGTTTCCCCTTAAGTATTTAAAGTCATCTAGATCATTCACCACCGCATTAAGGTTTTGTCAATGGAAATATAAAATTTGGCATTAAGCATCTTGTGAATGGAAAAGATAAAAACATTGAAGGATATGATGTTAAGATCTTAAAACTTAGGAGTCTAATCCTTTTGTCTTGAATATTAAACAATTTTTTGATCATGTTGAAAAGCAAGGCTTCCTAAAATGGATTGAAAGTTTAGTTGCACCTATTTTGAATTTGGAAGTTAAATGTATTGATAAATTATTACATTGTCATGATCAGCCCCATTCAAATAAAGTTATTGAGGTTGATTCTCGCAAGATATATAGTAAAAGGATTCATGACAATAATAAAAATGATAAAGGGCAAGGTTGCTTCAAGGGTTAACTTGTTACAACTAAACACCTTATCACCCTAGCATGCTTAGATTTATTACCAATCATTATAGAGAGAGAAAAATATATCATTAAGTTGCTTATTGATTTTAACAAAGCTTTCAAAAATATATTTAAAGGCAGTTTATGGAAAAGGATGGAAGAAATAGGTGTCCCTCTTGAGCTTTATAGCATTATGATTATGCTCTATGGAAGGGTTATTTCTAAGATGAAATGTAATAATGAATGGTTAATAAACATTAATCGTAACATTGGTGTTAAGAAAGGGTGTCTCTTTTTCTCCCACTCTCTTTGGAATGGATTCAATATAATTGAGCAATATTTAATAGAGGAGGAATGAATTCTTATTAACAAGGTCAAATCATTATCATCATTCGGCTTTAAATTAATAATATTGTTCTTCTAATAAAATATTTTGACAATATTAATAGGCAACTCAAATTTCTCTAATAATTCTATAAAAAATATGAACATACATTTTTTATAAAACCAAAAATTTAAAAATGAGATCTAAGAAAAGCATTTATCCTCCAATGTTTATGTTGGTAACATCATGGGCCAAAGGGGTAGGATCTAATGGTGGAAAGAGAGGAGTTTTTCACTAATGGGTAAGGTTCAATTCTCATGAGTGCCTAATTTGGAACCATGGGGTCACCTTAAGGTAGTGGTCAAATGTATAGTTGCACCCAAGGAGATCAATATAAATTGATCTCATAAACCATGCACATATAAGTGGATTAAAGCTCACCCCCATGTCCTTCAACTTGAAAAATCATAATGGGTTACCTCGAGTGGTTGAGTGTTGTGGATTCTAAGTAGGATGCCATGGGATCAAGTCCTCTAGCTAACTATATTTGTAGATATTATTAGGCCTCACTCGATATCTCCATTAGGTTAGGTTGCCAAAATTGCAACCAACTGATTTACCTGAGTACAATCCTATAAATGAGGGGAAGGGCCCAAAAGGTTTCCTCGAGATGTGAATTCAATCAGAAAAATAAAAATAAAAATTGTGAATGCCCTTGAAGATGTATAATTCACTGATACTTTAAGCAACAATTTCAATTTCCATTTAACCTGCGATCGTTATATCAATAAAAGAATAATTGTTGGTTGAAAAGCTTAACAATCTTGAAAACATATGTATAAATGTTAAATCGTGGGACAAGGAAAAGAAAAAAATCCATCATCAATAGTTATGACAAATAATTGTGCTAAGAGGCGCTCTACAACCTAGTATAGTATAGGGGAGATTTGTAGGTGTAATATAAGAAAGTATGTAAACATTTCCAAATGTCGGATCAATATGTTCAATTTATATGTATAAAGGATTTGTAAACATTTACATGTGCCCTCAATTAAAAAATAATAAAAGGTTAAAATTAATATAGAGCCCACATGGGTGGAGATATTATAGTGTCTTTGAAGAGTTAAGAGTAATCAAAATAATGAAATTCAATTTGGTATATTATAATTTCGTTTTTATTAATAAAATAAGAATAACTTTTTAGATAAAAGAAAATCATAATATACATATTACATTAAAATATAGAACATATAAGTGGTAGATATAAGTTAAGATTCATTTTACCTTCTAAATTAAAATAACGATTCCATAACTATATTTAAATTTAATTAATAAGCACATAAAATCTTTAATATTTACAATATAACAACGTTTTTAACCATGGATATTCATGCCCACATATTATTAACTTGTAAATAGATCTTTTTTTTTATAATATCGTAGGTCAATACCATGGCTCATTAATACCACATGCACAAAAATAATTTTATTATTATTATTATTATTATATATATATATATATATATATAGATATAATATATATATATATATATATAGCTTGCAGCTTGCGGAGAGCAGCTTTGCAGAAATTGAACGATGATGACGAACTCACTCTCATCCAGGAGAGGGAAAGGACTTTCTATTCGATTTGAGTGAAAGAAGATTGAAGAGGTTGCGCTTGAGAACGAGAGGGAAGGGTGTTTTTCTGCATGTTGCGATTTTGAGGGGGACGCCTTTTCTTTTTCAGGAAAACCCTTTGTTTTGGGCCATATCTTGACAGATTGGACAGAGGGAAGACGCAATGGACAAGATCCAGAACATAAGAAAGGTTTTCATATCTTGATCAAGCACCCTTCTAGAAACTTCATCCAAATTTGGGTGCAAGGAGAGCAAAGCGTAGGGTTCACGAAGCAGGTGTTGGAAAAGCATGTAGGAATCTCACCTCTAACTCAACAACTGCTCTATAAGGGAAAACAACTCCAAGATCACCTTTCTTTGCAGCATTTCGACATTTCAAGGGACTACGCGATACTTCTTGTGTTGTGATTGCATGGAGGTGTCGTTGGCTCCAAGAGTTCTGTTGAAACTTCCACATAAAAGGATTTAACATGTGGAAAAGGGCCTCTAAAAATGGATCAAACGACATCCATGCCAAATTCATGAATTATGGAGAAGGTAGATGAGAGGCCTTCTTTGGAGATCCAAAACCCTTGAATTTCCTTTTCTCATATCTCCATTCCAATGTGATTATATGCAAATTTAATGGATTATGGCCCAAATTAGACATATTGCATTAATGGATCTATAAATTTTGGACAACAAATTTTGGGATATATCTTTGTTCCAAAGGTTTTTTCGTAGTTCGCTTTGAAACACAAGTAGATCTAGTCAAAATATTAAATGATGGTATGTGGTTTTGGGGATGATCCAACCTCTTTATCATTATATGGTTTCCAAAGTTTGATCCCAATGCAATGGTTGTCTCCAAGATGTCAGTATGGGCATGGCTTCCAAATTTACCACTACCGTTTGGCACCATAATGTTTTGGAAGACATAGGGAATACATTGGAGACTTAAAAAACAAATAATGATCACATTCAACAAGGTTTTTTTTACTTTTGCATGAATATGTGTTGAGATAGATCATAGTAAAGGCCTCCCTGATAGCATAACACTAAAAAGCAGAAGCTTCCAATGGGTCCAAAACTTAGATTATGAAAAATACAACTTGCAGATGTCATACTTGCTTTCAACCAAGTCAGTTACAAGATTCTTGCCCACACACCAGGAAATTTCCTAGAAAAAAATGGGCAAGATCGAAACAAAAGGGGATGGCAACCCTCTAAAGCTATAGATTTGGAAGAAGAGGATGAGGAAGATACAAATAAAGAAGGAATTAAGAATTTATAGGATGCAAAAGGCTTTTCTCTTAATCAGAACAACAAAAAAACTCAAAATAATGAAGGAGATTATCATCCAGAGCAGAAAGGCCAAGTTGTATAAATGACTCGGGATTTTGGGAACACTGGTTTATAGGAAACTATGAAAGATGGGATAGTGGGTTCAAAGGGAGGGCATGAACCAGGAAGTTCATATTCAGATAAAGAACAACCCCTGCTACCGGATCTAACAATTGTTCCAGTCGACTTGTTTGGTGGAACTTGGGAAAAAATTCAAAAAAAGAAGGGAAAGAAAATAAATGATTAATATAAATCTTGACCCTTCCTCTATCTTTGTGTAAAAAGTTTGTTTCTTGCCTCAAGATTTAGATCTTGGTTTCTTTGAAGGCTTAATGCCTATACAAAATGTAATTTTATTCCTCTTTAATAAAATTACGATTTTTTTTCTACGAAAAAAATCAAAATATTTTGAATTGATCAAATTATATAAAACTAAAAATAGAATAGAATAAAATTATAGTTATTAATTAAGATATTTTGACTCAATGAAATTACATACAAAAAAAACAAAAATTATAATTATTAATTATTAATAATTAAACTAGCCTAGATCCATCTTAACTCTTGGTTTAAAAAATAAATTAAAATTAATAAAATTAATAATTAGATGAGCCTCGATTCATCTTAACTATAAATCTATTAAGATATGAGAGAGATCAAAATTCTCGAGGTGCAAACTTTTCCTCAAGTTTTGCACTCAAAGAAGATGTTTGCACCTTGAGAGATTCCGGAGTTAAGATGGATCTAGGCTGGTATATATAGATGTGAACTTTGGCATTGTAACATCTCTAAATCCAATAAAAGTGAATTAAAAACTCAAAAAACATTTTACAACCTAATTTAAAATTAAATACAATACTTCTTACTCCATCCTCTTGATTAATTTTAGATATTATCCCATGAAGTCCAAATCCATGATTATATATATATATATATATATATATATATATATATATATATATATATATACATATATATCATTTATTATTTTGACTATGATCAATAACCACCATAAGCTCAAAATAAGTTGTGTTAGCAATTTTGAGGTTTAGCTTAATTATTGGGAAATAAAACTAGATAGTCCAATTAATAATGTCGATAACATTAAATATTACCCTATGAAGTTTAAAGACTAGACACAAGTAGCAAGAAAATGATTAACAAGAAGAAGTTGAAATACTATAAAAATTTTGTGAATCATAAATTTGCTAACCAAAATTATATTTCCAACATTAGAAGTTGAAAAAAAAAAAAAAACAAACAAACAATCAAACTTCTAAATATTATAAATGTTGATGACCACATAGTGAAACCGAACATTTAATTAACAAAAAACCACCTTAAGATAATAGAATTCATAAATTTTATAATATAAAAAGATTGAGTGAATACCATTATATTATAACATATCCTACCCTTGATGATATAAAATATAACTTTACCCCATTTCATAACTTAATTACTATTTATGACCTTTTCACTTAAACCATAATAATATTTAAGCTTTCTTTTCCACCGGGTTTCAACATAGAAATGAAATTCTAAAGAATATTTAGTGTGATTCTTTTTATTTGTCCAGTAAATCTTTATTAATGACTATCATCATCATATGTATTTATTATATATTGCATTATATAATAATAATTATAAGGTATAAATATAAATATATTATGTATATGTATATGTATATGTATATGTATTGTAATCTCTATATTTTATTATTTATTTATTTTTGTGCAAGTAAGTAATTATATTATGATGTATCTTGTTATTTATTTGTTTATTATATGTTGCATTTAGCTAGACTAATAAACGTTATCATTAAGAGGACAATTCTGTTTGATAAATAAGGTATTTCCACATACGTCAATGTAATATCTCTAAGGGAAAATTAACAGTAAATATGCAAAGCAAAATAGACAAAGACACCATGAAACCAAAACAAACAATCAGACCACGAATTTGCATCCAAAATTGCACTATGTACTCATTTTATTAATGGAAATAGGTGCACAACAAGATGTTGGAATGAGTGCACCTGGGCTTGCTTTGGACAAGCTAGTAAAGCCCGAAAATGATCAATGAATCACCCTCCTCCAATCTACTGGCAATTCGGCCCAAGTGTTGCGCTATAGATGCCCAGAAATGTTATGTTACCTTAAATGATCTACTGCTAGAGCCCTTTCCACTACTTAGAAAATTCTGGGAAATTAATTATAGCCTCTACTTAAGAAACCTAGAATAACCCACGAAGGATTTGGACAAAGCTTGACCCCGAAAATTCGACCCTCTTTGGCTTGATTGGCTCTTCTACTAGGAAAATCGACCCACCTAAATATTTTTCTACTGAATGCTCCAAAAATGTCTACAAACCTTGTTAGAAGGCTTCCCAGGCCTTCCTTCCAAGTTTCCTCCACAAACTCCCCTCGCTACTCAACTTCTTGGGGTGCCTCAAGCTAAGAATGTGTATTTTCTGCGATACTGTAGCTTTCCCTGCTGCTATAACTCTATTCACTGTTGCTGGTACGATTTGGGACAAAGTAGAACTCCCTCCTTAGGCTGGCACTAGAAGTCGCCCGAAGCAAGGGCTAGGTTTTCCACTTGGAAACACCCGGTGTGTTGAACAACACATGCAGACTTAGCTCACTGCTCAAGCGTGTTATGTAAAAAGACTAATTCTGAAAATGACAGATGATGAGAAAAATGAGAGCCCTTCCTTCGTTTTGTTGATTTGCCTCCAAGGTTTCCCATGTGGGCCCACATTGAATTCCCCTCACCAATTTCACTCCAATGAGAGTGTACTCTCCATGTGGGGCGAAATTCCCTTGTGGTGTCCCCCCCGCCGCTCCACCAAAGTCGCAATCTTTCCATCGAACTCTAATGTTGGGGTGCATATTATGCCAAAAATCGAATGTGGGTCCCCTAAGCCCACTTCTCCTAAGTGAAATAATGTAATACACCAAAATTGAGCAAAAATTTATATTTACTTAATGAAACACTAAGTAGGAATATCACAATTCTCCTCACCAAAATGTTTCTTGTCTTCAAGCAACTGCAAAGAAGGATGTTGTAGTACCCTCCCAGGTGGCATCCTCATCTGCTAGATTCCTCCATCAAATAAAAACTCCCTGATGACCCCGTTACGCAAATGTCTCTCCCTAGTGTCCAAAATGGCCTCTGGTTCGAGCACTAAATGACCCTCATCGTCCATAGGGGGTAGCTCTGTAACAGCTGTAACCTGTTGTCCCAATGCCTTCTTTAGGAGAGACATATGAAAAATGTTGTGCACCCGGCTCCCCAAGGGTAACTCCAGCTCATATGCTACCTCCCCCACCCTCCTAGTGACACGATAAGGCCCATAGAAGCGAGGTTTGAGCTTCTCGGCCCCCTTCTACTTGAATGTAGATTGTTGGTACGGCTGGAGCCTAAAAAATACCAAGTCTCCTACTTCGAACTGCCACTTAAATCTGGCCATGTCCGCATAAAACTTCTATTGATTTTGGGTCATTTAGAGGTTGTCTTTAAGAGCCCTCAAGATATCTTGGCTCTCCTGTATCTAGTCCTTGGCCCTTGGGGCCCTGTTGTCTCCAAACATAATGTTAGCAAAAGATAACGCATCATAACCATACAGAGCTTGGAATGGTGACATACCTATATACATGTGATGTGTAGTGTTGTAGCAGTATTCGCCCAAGTGCAGCCACCATATACATGCTCTCTGCTACCTTGTCACATAGTTACGCAAGTAGCCCTCCAACCACTTGTTGACTATCTCCGTCTTCCCATCTATCTGAGGGTGGTAACTGGTACTCAGGGTGAACTCATTACCCACCAACCGGAATAGCTCATGCCAAAATCCACCCTTGAACCTGTTGTCCCAATCACTGACAACGGTCTTTGTGAGAACATGTAGTCGAAACACCTCCCTGAAAAAAATTCAGCCACATGCGAGGCTGAGTACCGAGCTCAAATGGCAAAGAAGTGAACGTACTTCATCAAGCGTCCACCACTACATAGATGCAGTCTTTTCCCTATATTGTAGGCAACCCGGTAATGAAATCCATCGATATGCTCTCCCATTTCCCCTCCGAAATGGGAAGCGGTTGCAATAGGCCTGCGGGGTGTGTCTGCTCTCCCTTGTTCTGATGACATGTGCCACACTCCTAGATATGCCTCAAAACATCATCCTTGAGGTCCTTCCACGCAAAATGCTCCCTAATGGCCTGGTACGTCTTTGTCAACCCTTGGTGCCTGCTAATGGTGAATCATGAGTATCCTATAGAATCTTCTCCCCCAACAGAGAGTTGGGTACCGAGTAGATGCAATTTCAATAGTAGATCAACTCGTCCATCACCTGATATTGATCATCTACCACCAACCCATCAAGCACCTCACACGCAAACTTGTCCTTAGAGTACTCCACTAATAACTGCGCCCTCCAATCTAGAGTGATGCTCATCAAGGAAAGAGTAGTTGGCCTCATGGACAACGCATCAACCACTACGTTGTGCTTCCCTTTGACATACTCAATGTCAAATTCATATGCCAGGAGTTTTCTGACCCACTTCTGCTACCTTTCCTACAGTTGTTTTTGTTCCAAAAAGAACCCGAGGTTGTTATGATCGGTCTTGAATTTAAACCTGTTCCCCACCAAATACTGCATGAACTTTGCCAATGCATCCATGGTGGCCAACATCTCCTTATCATAGATAGAGTATAGTAGCTCATGGGGCAGTAACTTCGGGCTCTCAAATGCTATGGGGTTCCCCCTGCATCAACATGCCCCCACACCCACTCTTGGTGCATCACACTCCAACACGAAAGGCTGAGTGAAGTCAATAAGTGCCAACATAGGACAACTACTCATGACCTCGTTGAGGCGATAGAATGCCTCTTTTGCTATAGTGGTCCACTCAAAGGTCCCCTTCTTCATCAAGTCTATGAGGGGTGCGACTAACTGGGAGAAGCCCTTCACAAACTTCCTGTAATAAGTGCAAATGCCCACAAAACCCCTCATCTGAATCACATTCTAGGGCTCTGACCAATCCCGGATAGCCCTTATCTTCTCCTCATGTATTATGACACCATCCTCCCAATGACATGCCTTAGGTAGACGATCTTGCTCAACCCAAAATCGCACTTGGACAGTTTGGCATAGAACTGTTGCTCCTCCAGAATGCGTAGTATTGTCTCAAGGTGTTGTAAATGCTCTTCCCACATTCGGTTGTAAATCAATATGTCATCAAAGAACACCAGTACAAACTTCCTCAACTTCCCATGAAACATGTGGTTCATGCATGACTGGAATGTCGTTGGTGTGTTGGTTAGCCCGAAGGGCATAACCAGGAACTCGAAATGCCCATAATGGCACTGAAATGTTGTCTTCGGGACATCTTGGTCCCTCACCCGAATCTAATGGTACCCTGACCGCATATCAGTCTTCAAGAAGAACTTAGCTCCCCTCAACTCATCTATACAAGGAATGGGGTAGTAGTTTTTTAGTGTCTTCTCGTTGAGGGCCCTGTAATCAATGCACATTCGTAAGGACTCATCCTTCTTCTTCACCAGCACAGCTAATGAGTCAAAGGCCTAGAGCGGGGTCTAATGTGCCCAAGTTCCAATAGCTCATGGATGGCACTCTTGATCTCATCCTAATATGCCTTGGGATGTTGATAAGGGGTGGTTATGATGGACTAGACCCCTGGCTCCAACTCGATAGTGTGCTCAAACCCCCAGTCAGGTGGTTGACCGGGTGGTACGTCCCCAAATACAATTGGATACCTGTCAAGAATAGCCCGTATCTCCGAATGTGGTGGCTTGGGTTTTCTCCCAACCTTTGAGATCCTCAACTCCACAGCCCAATCAATGTCTCCATGTCTCAAGTCAACCTCCATCCCGTGGGTCGAAACAATCTATGGTGGGTATGAGTGCATCCCCCGAAGCAACATGGTCTTGCCATCTAGCCCTACAAACTCCATCTCCAACTTCTTCCAATCTGTTGTGAATCTGCTAGGCATATAGAGCCACTTGAATCCCAACACCACATTGGCACAAGAAATGAGAATCCCTTAAACACCTCAGTTGTGATGCCTCTCCTCTAGACCAAATGAGAATTAATGAAATTGTGGGTAGCCCGAGTGTCCACCAAAACTAATACACGTTGCCCCTGAACAGTGCCTCTAATCCTCATAGTCAAGAATTTGGGTACCCCACGCAGTGATGCAAGGACCCGTCCAGTAGGTGCAAAGGAAACTCCCCCTGTTGTTGTTGGTGGTGGTGGTGGTCCTCCCCCCTAAGGTGTTGCGTGGTCCTCTCCACCCATCTCAAAATAGGTCTCATTCTCTACATCGTTACCAGGGAATACCTTGATGTAGTGGGCCTTACCTGCTACACACTTATGGCTTGGTGCCCACGACTCCTGACAAGTGAAGCACAATTTCCTCCTCCTGAGGTCTCTCTAGGTATAATTGGCCCTTGGTGGTGGAGCCCTGGTGTCCTTCCCCCTTTGCTGGAAACCCTGTCTAGGGGGTAATGGTGCTTGTGCCCTAGGTAGGGCATCCTATAAATATCAGGCTCTCCTGACCGCATCCTGTAATGTAGTGGGTCTGTTGGACCTCAATAACCCGTGCAATGGCTATGCTAACCCATCCAAAAACATGAAGATCCTCCTAAACTCTGACAAGTCAGGCACCATCACAGATAATCACAGAAACTCTGACATGTAGGCTTCTACACTCCTTCCTCTCAAACCGCTCCAATGCCCTTCTGGTGAAATCATCATAGGGAGTTACTCCTACATGTCCTAGTGTGGTGAATCCATGGAACCACCAGTCGTGGGCTTCCCCTTCCAAATGAAACGTGGCAATCTTGATTGTCTCTCCTTCTGTCTTTTGGTTTAGCTGGAAATAAACATTTAACTTTTCAACCTATGCCTTGACCGAGATCTTGGAGGAGCCATCGAAGGTTGGTATAAATAGCCTCCCCACAGTGCATTGCAAAATTGTCCCCTGCATGTAACCTCCTCCACTTTGTCCCTTGGGCTTATTGTTTCCCTTCAATTAACAAAAATCCTTGAAAGTAATGGACCTCCCAAAATCAAGCCCATAGGAATGATACTCAAGGAACTAGTCCCCATAAGGTGCCTCCTCCTGCTCTAGTTTCCCACCTGCTTAAGATTGTAGGAATGTAGGAATGGTTGATCTAGAGGGTGTGTTTTGAATCAATGGCATGTTGGCATGGAGATCTTCATGGTGTTGTGAGGTGCCAGATCCTTCTCCATAGTGGAAATCCCCTTGGACCCCCTTACCCTTGTTTCCATTGCCATTTCACTGACCCATTCCTTCAATGTTCCAAGATAGATCCTGCACTTCCTTCAGTAGGAGTTGGGAAAACTCCTTTTCCTCATCCCTTTTGTCTCCTTCATTGTCCCCCATGTTGGTTTCCTTTACCTCCGATTTTGTAGTCACAGGATCAGGGATGATCTCTAACTATCGTTCCTTGCTTCTATACCTCTGTCTCTGGTATGTCACATTCTTCCTATCCTCCGGTGTCATAGACTGCGTTGCTCCCACAGGTCATGCCAAGTCTATGAGCTCTGATATCAATGTAATATCCCTAAGGGCAAATTAACAGTAAATATGCAAAGCAAAATAGACAAAGACACCATTAAACCAAAACAAACAATCAGACCACGAATTTGCATCCAAAATTGCACAGTGTACTCATTTTATTAATGGAAAGAGGTGTACAACAAGGTGATGGAATGAGTTCACCTAGCCTTGCACTAGGCAAGCTAACAAAGCCCCAAAATGATCAATGAATCACCCTCCTCCAATTTGCTGGTAATTCGGCCCAAGTGATGCGTTGTAGATGCCCATAAATGTGTTGCTGCCTTAAACGATATGTTGCTAGAGCCCTCTCGATTGCTCAGAAAATTATGGGAAATTAATACGACCTCTACTCAAGGAACCCAGGATAACCCACGAAGGGTATGGCCAAAGCTTGACCCTGGAAATTTGACCCTCTTTGGCTTTACCGCCTATTCTACTGGGCAAATCGACCCACTTGAATATTTTGCTATTAAATGCTCCAAAAATGTCTACAAACCCTGTTAGAAGGCTTCCCAAGCCTTCCCTCCAAGTTTCCTCCACAAATCCCCTCACTCTTCAAGTTCTCTGGGTGCCTCAAACCAAGACTGCACAGTCCCTGTGTTGTTGTAGCTTTCCCTGCTACTATAACTCGATTCACTATTGCTGGTATGATTTGGGACAAAGTAGAACTCCCTCCTTGGGCTAGCACTCAAAGTCGCCCGAAGCATGGGTTGGTAATTCCACTTGGAAATACCCGATGTGATGAACAACACATGCAGACTTGGCTCACCGCTCAAGCATGCCATGTCAAAAGACAAATTCTGAAAATGATAAATAATGAGAAAAATAAGAGCCCCTCCTTCGTTTTGTTGATTTGCCTCCAAGGTTGTCCATGTGGGCCCACATCGAAATCCCCTCACCAATTTCACTCCAATGAGAGCGTACTCTCCATGTGGGTTGAAAGTCCCTTATGGTGGCCCTCACGCTCCACCAAAGCTGTAATCTTTCCATTGAACTCTAATGTTGGGGTGATTCTCATGCAAAAAATAGAATGTCAGTCCCCTAAGCCCACTTCTCCTAAGTGAAACAATGTAATACTCCAAAATTGAAAAAAAAATTGATATTTACTTAGTGAAACACTAAGTAGGAATATCACAGCTGAACACATTAAGCAACCTCTTACATAAATAATCAAAGCTCAATACACCAATGTATCACATGGTTAAAATATTCAAAATGGCCCTATGTTGGCTTGTGGGGGCTTTACCCAGGTTCGGAGGTAATTTAGCCAAACAAATCTCGGTACTACTAGCTCTTTTGGCAACAGTCCGCGGAGTGTGAACTGAGGTCTCACCCGAAGTAGTATGGGAGGGTGCTAGAACCAGGTTTCTACACCCTGGTTATGTCTGATGAGTTTAAGTGGTCTGCGGTTTGACCCTGCGCACACTTACCCGTTCCTCGTAGCCTAAGGTGCTGCCTTCGCACATCCCTACTTGGGGGCTGAATAGTGTTATTACCCAAGTCCTTACTAGTAATCCGATATTAAGTGATTAACTTAGCTTATTTGTGTACTTTCTGTTATACTTAACAATATTCACAATTCATACAAGTGCGTGTAGTAAAGAAACAATATATTCGCAAATGATATCAAACATGTAATAACTCAGAACAGAACACAGAATTGGTAACAAAACCTTTCTTTTATTAATCTCTTCTTTGATTATAGACTTGACTCCACCCTGTGCACTCAGCTGTAGGGGTCCACGCACTCAGCTGCGGACTCTACTAAGCCTCTGTGCACTCAGCTGCAGAGCCTTTTCCTACTCTACGACTCAAGACACACTTTGTACTTCGACTTAATCTCTAAGACATTCCATGCCCATTCTCTATTTGATGTCTTTACAACTTAGAGCCTCGCTCTATTTATACAATTCCATGGTTCGCGGACCATGGGTAAGCCAACACTACATTCAAAAAAAGGGCAGACAACCTTATGACTCTAACATACATTTCACACTCACAATTCGTGGAGCTTTAGAATAATATCAACTCAAAACTTGGGATTTGAGCCCGAAAACATGTCGTGGGAGGATTCCCTGCCCAACAGGCCCCCATACAAACATCGTGACTCACCCTCGAGTCACTCTATCGGCGTGGCAATCTTGGCGAGGAGTCCCTCCAACTGTTCTCGAATGGCACCGATGTCCACAACGCACTGAGTTGCTGCTTGTTGAACCTGTTGCATCCTTTCTTCTGATACCTCTGTGTTCGACGTGCTTCCCTGTATCTGTGCGTGCATCCCCTGTATGTGCGTAAGCTTTCCTTCAATATTCGACGTGATTGTGAAGGCCTCGTCAATCCATGGTTGAAAGGGTGCTTTGAGAACTGCTTCCTTATGTCACGTCATGTCCACCTGCTCCTTCAGTGCCTTAGCTTGTTGCATCTTTGAAAGCCACTTAGTGAGGACTACTGTCTACGTTGTTTCTCAAACATTGTTGTATTGTTGCTGGAGTTCTCGCGCCTCTGTCTCCAGGCTCTGGATGTTGGGGTCCTCCTACAAAGTCATGAGGACCTCAAGTGCTTGTTCTAACATGCCGGTACAGTCTTGCACTGCACCCCCAATTTCTTCCAACCTTGTTGCGATAGCGCTAGCGCGTTATTCTTTGACTTTCTGGGGAGTGAAAGGCTGCACCTTTAACCGCAGCTCGACAATATGAAGATTCAACTCTAACTAAACCTTTGTCATTTCTTCCCTGGCCTCGCAGACTCTAGTTGCCAAATCTGTGGATTCGCACCTCTACTGGTAGATCTGTTGGGATGGCCAGCTCTGGGATGCGTCAACAAGCATCATCTACCATCAGCTCCAAGCGTTGATTTTGCGACACCAATTCGTCGCGCTACAAAGTGATTTGTTCCATGTTTATCTTCTGTTTGCTAAGAGCTTGGATCGCGCGACTCTCCCTGGCTCGTAGCTCTGCTGTTATCCCATCATGTAGCAGATACAATTTCAATCACGGAAGAGCAGCCAAATGAAGGCCAAGGCCTTTCAACATGTTAACCGAAAATCTATCGGTCACATTCGCTGCGACTAGGGAACCTTGTGGAAACACTACCATGTTTTCCATCCATGCATGCAACATCTACTCTACTGCCAAGGATCCTGCTGCGAGGTGGGTAGAAAGGGTAACCACCTCAGGGGGACTTACAGGGACTTACCTGTAACTCCTGCAACTGCACCCTAAGGGCCCCCAACACAGTATGGTGCTCCTGCATAAAATCCTGAAGTGCTTAATTGGTGACATCATGGACCATCTCGTCGATGTCATGGAGATCACCTTCAGTTAAGGTGATCAGGTCAATGGCCAACTTCGAGGCCTTGACCTTCTTCCTTGGTCTCGCTCTCTCTACGATGTGTAGGAGCTTTAACTATGTGGATGCGGCCCCTAGGTCCATGCTCCCTTCTATTGTTTTTGCTTCCTTTGCCTCCTTCCCATGTGAGGACGTTGCTTAGTCATCATCCACCTTCAATGTTGCTTCCTCTACTGCCTATGTTGCCGTTGCTACTTCTGCAACCTTTTTCTGCTCGGCGGCTTTCTCTGTCACTTCCTGCGCTGCCTTTTCCTTAGCTGCTGCTGTTTCCTGCCACCCTTTTTCGACCAATTGTGCGACGCACAACTTGGCATCGTCTTTCTTCTTCTGCGTTGTTGTCTTCTCAAGTTATGTCAAGTCTAGGCGCACCATTCCGAAGGCCATGTCTCCAAGACTGTGAAGATGGCGTCGCCAGTGGCTATAAAGAGGAGCTTTGCCCACTGCTTCGTTGTATCCTTGCTCGCCTTGATGTATACAATTATGCATGTCGACTTTGAACTTTGCAAAACTCTACAGACTGTTGTACACCGTAGGTGACAGGTGTGACCTCTATTTGAGCCACATCCGAATGCTCATCTCCATGAGCACCTAAAAGATTTTGGTATCGCGTATCTGTTTCGCGCCTTTTGTGGCCTAGAGCGAAGCGTACTTCACGGCCTCTGGTAATTCTCTGTCAATGCTAGGGAATTGACTAGCCTCCGGCAGTTCCCTAGCTACGAGCATTATGGATAACAACAACCACATGATAGAGGAAGGTTTTACCCTGCTCCTGGGATTTGCGACAGTTCTTCAAAAATTCCTCACAGTGTAATTCGGACCAGTTGAACTGGAACCCCTCCGCGCACTACTCGACCAGTGCGACTACCGGTGTCGGTACCTCACCGGCGCGACACTTCCTCATAACTTTTCTGACTAGGAGCTGGGTTGCTACGCGTACCCCTTTGTCCTTGATGCTAGAGATGGCGTAGTCCCTTTTCTTCTTCTCTAACTTGTATTTTTTCTTCATGGCTTCTGCAAGGGCCAAATCACTACCCTTTCCTTTGGCTATGGTTGCGAGGTCCTTTCCTTTATAGGGGAGACGAGAAATGTGGTGAATGAAGTCTGTCGTGATGGGGATAGGCTCCTCCAGCCATAAATACCCATCATGCACCAGGCAAAGTAGCTGCCTGATGACGAAAATGGTGATGGGCGCTTGGTGGAAATGCAATATCCATAGTAAGAGCAGCAACTCGGCCTTTTCCACACCATGCAGCCATTTCCACGGCTCTAACACTGTCACCATCCCCTCAGTGTTCTGCTTCATGAGCTTCCCGATATCTGAGTGAGGGAACATCTCACGGTCAGCGAGGTCCCAATCTTCAAACTTCATGGTTGGCACACGGCCCAGGTGCGTGCCTTCAAACACTATGCCAGCCAGGAGGATGTTGGGTCCCTATAATACTAGTGATTACCCCATTACTATCGTATTTGTATCAATTATTAATATTTTTGTGCCCCTATTGTCCCCATATTGTTATTACTGTGCCCCATAGAATCCCTCTATTATTATTTTTGTGGCTTTATATTATTATTATTAGGTCGGCTGGGTTATTATTTGTGACTCTTAGACTCCTATATATAGAAAGGAGGTTTTGTCATTTGAATCATCCAATAATTGTTCATTTATGTAATGTAAAGGAGGTTGCCCCGTCGAAGAGGCTGAATTATAAGGTGTTGATCTATCTTTTACTTGAGTTGGTTTCATAACATTTGGTATCAAAGCTTTGGATTCTAGGGTTTCGTTGATCCAAATAGGTCATCGTGGCATTTTTGCTATGTCATTTTTTCTGCGACGTTTCAGAAGCTAAAAAAAAAACCCATTTGAGAATAAATTGCATTGAACCTCGGGTCCGAATTTCAGAGCTTTTCGTGCTATATTTGCAGAGATATGATCCGAGGAAGTTGGTCTTTTTGCAGACTCCTGAATTACATTCCAAACAGGTGACCTAGGGAAAATCGTCATAACTTTCTCTCTGAGCATAAGATTGAAATTTCATAAGAAGGTATAGAAAGAGGACAGACTATAGTTTCTTGTATATGTTTTTCAGAGCAAAAGGTCGAAACAGTGACTCGTGGCACGTCGTACAAGTTCGCTCTACTGAACTAGTCTATAATCAGGTCCCTATGGGAGATTTCACATAACTCTTCCTTGGAGAATCCAATTTGGATCAGACTAGTGGCATTGGAAAGAGGACATAGAGGGCTACTGCAGGTCACAATTTTAGAATTTGATGATCCGAAAGTACAGAGATACATCAGAGGCAATATCAAGCTCCTACAAAGTGAAAAAATGTGTGTAGATTTTTTAAATTTTTGCTTAAGGTTGGTTTGAAAAATTATTTTGAAGGAATTCAAAGGCACAGTAGAGCATTATTATCGGTAACTGATGCCCCGAGGAAAGAAAATTCAAACACCTAGTAAGCAACCTGAAAGCTCTAGCATGACTCATGAAGAAGAGGAATAAATGCTACACGATATATCAAAATTACAAGACCAAGTGCAACAAGTGTCACTTGCACAATAGCTAACAGAAGCTAAGATAAATGGCATGGAATATAAGATAAAAAGCGTGGAAACTAAGATGGACAATTTGAAGATAGATTTGAAGACAGATTTGAAGAGAGACATGGCAGATTTGAAGACGGACATGGTAGATTTGAAGACAAATTTGACAAATTTTCTACAAGAAATACTTACCAATGGCGAAAAGGTAGTAAAGGAAACTCATGATGCGAACAAAAGAAATGTTAATCATGATTTCATAGACTCTAATGTGGGATTGAAGACCCACCATATTCCAAAAATCGATATGAGGAAGTTTGATGGCAAGGATCCGCAACATGGATATTACAGATGGAGCAATTTTTCGATCTCAATAATGTGAAAAACACACAAAAGGTACGTATTGCAACTTTATATTTGGAACCAAATCAGTTTGTATGGTATCAATGGCTTTTCTCTCGTAAACAAATTATCACTTGGGCAATTTTTACGGAAGAATTGATAGCACATTATGAGGATACAAAAAGCAACACTTTTTTTAGCCAATTGATAAGTCTCAAACAAAAGGGTTCAATAATGGAGCACTTGAGGAGTTACAAAAATTGAACATAAGGGTAAAATATATTCCAGAGGAGCATAGGATTGATGTGTTCATAGGGTATTTAAAGGATAATATCCCACATGATGTTCGCCTTTGGGAACCTGGTTCATTAGAGAAGGCATTTAGGTTAGAAAGAAAAATGGAAAGAAAAATTATGGCAACCAGGAAGCATACCACTCACAACTATAAAGATGGAAGTGTTGTTGCCCCTAGCCTTCCACAACCTATAAGGTTGACACCACAACAATTGGAAGAAAAAAGAGCAAAAGGGCTTTGTTATAGTTGTGATAGAAAATACACTAAAGGTCATAAGTGTGCTGAGAAGACATTATTCTACATAGATTTTGAAGAGGAAGAAGAAAAAGGAGCAATAAAGGTCAAAGGAAGAGGATATACTCCAGGAACAAAGCCTAGATAAAGAAGAAATGAATATGACCATATATTGTAATGCATTGGCTGGAATTACCACTCCTCAAACCATCAAGATAGAAGGACAAATCAAGAATTAAAAGGTAATAGTGTTGATTGATTCAGGAAGTACCCGTAATTTTATTCATTGTAAGGTAGCAAAAGAATTGAATTGCTTCCTATATCCAACACCAGCATGTCAAGTGATGATTGCAAATGGAGGAATGACAAATTTCTTGGGAAAGTGCCATAATATCAAGCTATCCTTCGAAGAATATGTATTGACTAGCCCAATTCTTTCCATTCCTATGGGAGGTGCTGATGTTGTACTAGAAGTCCAATGGCTACAATCCTTGGGTACAATAGCTTTTAATTTTCAAGAACTTTTCATGAAATTTTCTACTGAAGGAAAGGAAGTTGTATTAAGGGGTATTTTAAGGTAACCAAGAAAGATAATTAGCTCTAATGGTATGACAAAGCTTCTAAAAAAAGAAAAAAGAGGTGTAATTGGTCAATTATGTTCGCTAGATGTTTCCACATCGAAATCATCTATTTCTCGAGATCTCCAAAAAGTCTTTGACAATAATTCTAAGGTATTTGAGACTCCCAAAGGTCTCCCACCTATTTGTGATCATGATCATGGTATTCATCTGATTCCAGGAAGTGTTCCTCCAAACATCGGGCTGTACAGATATCCCTATGCCCAAAAGAGTGAAATTGAACGTATGGTTGTAGAAATGCTAGAGGCTGGTATAATTCAACCTAGTCAAAGTTCTTTCTCTGCTACAGTAGTATTGGTGCATAAGAAGGATGGATCATGGCGCATGTGTCCGAATTATAGTGAGCTCAACAAGCTCACTATTAAAGATAAGTTTCCCATTCCTGTCATTGATGAATTACTTGATGAATTGCATGGATCAATTTACTTCACCAAGTTGGATCTTCATTCAGGATATCATCAAATCAGAATGAAGACTGAAGACATTCCAAAAAGAGCATTTAGAACTCATGAGGGTCATTATGAATTTTTGGTCATGCCTTTTGGCCTTACC